>KB670892.1:283062-308384 GCA_000349105.1 Anopheles epiroticus
AGGAGGTTTTACTCGCTTCATTTCGCCAGCTTAGTGTCATCTCGCTCTTTCGTGTACTATCTCATCGACTGGGATCGTATACGTTCTCATCACCGAGAGAATGTTTTCGCGACTCGGAACCTATCGTTAGTAACAGGAGAACATCCAGCTATGGAGGCTGCTCTTATCAGTGGAGCTATTGCACTTCTTTTATCCTCTTCACTCTTAGAGACGAATGAACCCATAGAGGCCAAAGTCTCTCTAATAAACAACAACAACAACTCTTCACTCTTGCTGATCTCAGCATCCAATCGATTCTATGGATCGGAAAGAGGGAAGTAGCCATCTCACACACTCTCGCACATTACCTCATCTGATAAGGGCACAGCATCCGTAGCTACGATCAGCGAGACAGAAAAGGATGATAGATGTGTACTAGCTCTTCCGATAAAAGTTCCCCCCTTGTTTGGATGCTCTCCTGTTACACGAGCTCGTAGGTTTTTGGCTATAGCCGTGACGCGATTTTAATCGGCTGCGTTTGTTTCCTAGAGAAGTCGGACGGACATGCGTCGTGTTGTTTTACTATTAAATGAAGTCCTCAAAAATACAAAATACTGATTTTGAGTTTTTCTTTCGAATTGTGCTGCATGATTTATTTAGATTATAATTTACACACTTGCAAACTCGTTTTTAATATTCGTTTTATTTTCATTGAGATAGCATTTTCTTTCACAAACCGGTAAGGTAACTTAAAGTGTTTCTTTACAATCGATACACAATGCAAACCGTTATCGTACAACCCGAGGATGAACTGTTTAGCTATGTTGAATCCAACTCCCGCAGCTTCGTTAAAGTAGTTAAATTAAAATCCAATCCAACAAAATCCCGTACACCACTAAATATACAAAAAAAATGTTTGAAAAACATGCAATATTGTAGAATGTGGCGGGAAAACGGTGTGCCACTCACACAACAAAGAAACCATGCGGTTTTCATAGAAGGAAAATTTTGGAAAAACCTCATAACACATCTCTCAACCTTAATAATTTTCGTTAAATATATAACTGTGTACCTTCTTTCCCCTCAAAACAAAACGTTATCTAGCATTAGTTAGTAGTATTTAGTTTGCGTCTTTTGTTCTTTTCATTATCGATACTATAAGTTGTCTCATAAAGGTTAAAGGTTGTTTTTGCGTGTGTTTTTTGTTTGTTTTTCAACGCCATTTGGATCGCGTTGTTTTGCTGTGTTGCTTTAGTTTATAGATCACTCTTTCGTACGCTAGCCTACAGGGAGAAGAAGAAAAAAACCAACAAGAGCGTCCTCGTGACCGCTAAAGGCCCTTCCCAACATGACGCGTGTAGTGTGAACACATTCGCTGCGACGCTGTGACAGACAACGTGGACGATCGTTTTGCAGAAAAGGATCAAACACAAACCCTCCCATTGCCTACTGGCTTGCAACACACGATCTCTTTCTGGTCTTTCTTTCTAATGATCACCGCGTTGCCACAGGTCTGTCGGCATCTGATTAGTTTTTTTTTCTACAAACTTTTCGTACTGTTTCTTTTGCTAAGTTGCTCCTTTCTATCTAGGCGGCGAGCCATTTCCAACACAATTCGTTACACTACCTGGGCAATAATTTTATGTACAAACAAACACTGTCCTTTTCGTCGATCGTCGGAGAAGGACAAAACGCGCTGAAAATGATTGGCTGCTACCAACATTTGGATTCTTAAAAATTGGAACCCGCACCCTTGCACATCGATCGTGCCTCGAGCGCTATTCCGCTATAATTTCCATTCAGATTGCTTTTGCTGTTGCGCTTCTCCATCTCCTCTCGCTAGGAACCGGCAGACCGGATGGCCCTTGCTTGCACCGGGTGACGAATAAGGTATGTTGAAGATAAATGGTACACTTCTGCTCTACCTCTAGATTAAATTTGTTAGTTCCTCTAGAGTCTTTCAACGTCGGTTTCAGCGCGACTTCTCGTTCGTTATCATCTCCCCTTGTTCTGTTTGCTTATAATACTTTGCGGATATTTAATAAATTTAATTCCCTCCCTCACACAGAGTTACTGCCTCTCTTCACTCCTTCTTGCATTCTATCATACTGTGGTGTCTTCTTTTGTATTTGTGTTGTTTTGCTGTATTATTTTATAGTTTACTTTCTTATTTTGCATCCTGAACTTTTGCTTTTGCCCCCACCGTCATTATTTGCTTGGTTTCGATTTATCAATTCGCTGTTTGTTTTACAATCTGCCATCTTCTTTCTTTGACAGTATCAATTTTCTTTATTCCTCGTCAACTCGTTTTCCAGTTCTTTAATCTAGTAGATAAGCTAGCAGCTGTTCTTGACTCTGTTTAAGTTTTGCTGAATTAATGTTTTTTTCTTTCTACAGCTTTTTTTCTTCTCATGTATTTTATCTTGAAAACAGGTAGCTTTTTTCTTCCTCATCGAAACGGCTTTTAGCCATCATTTTTATCTCCTTTTCTTCCTTCTTCGCCACAAAGTTTAGGTTTCGATCTCGGAACAGGATAACAAAGAGAAAGGAAGATTCACTTCGCAGAGTGTAAAGAGAACGAGAAGAGGTTTGTATCTGCTTGTTCTATTGCTATTCGATTGGCACTTCATAAAATGGGGGGGGGGCGTTTTTGTGTTTTGGTAAACCGGTATATCTTTGCGATTTGCGTGGCTCAATAATAGTCGCTTGTAGCGTAATTTATCGAATACTCTGACCGAGGTGTGTATTTTAGCTACATAAACTAAGAAAAAATCTACAGAATTTCAGTGGCTTAAAGACTGGAAGTGGAGGAGGAGCCATAATTATCAGTTCATTCATAGCTAGCCAAAACGAAGGCATAGGAAGGCAAACGGCAATGTCAAGAGGAAGAGAACACGTTACAGAGAGATAATGAGAGTGAGAGATTAAGAGAGAGAGAGAGGGAAAGAGAAAGAGAGAGTTTCTAAACCATTTTGCGCACAGCAAAATGACCTAATAACCCATCAATCGAAAAGCACTGTAAAGATATGTTATCTGGCAAAGTTTCGTTATAACGGGTGATAAGAAAAAGTTGTGAAGGCTTGCATTAAGGTGCTTAGATGTCACTGTTACGGATATATGTAAAGTGTATAGAGCGGGAGGACATTAGCCGGAGCTATTCAACAACTAGTAACTAGAGTTTCCTTTTTTTGTTTTAAAGCTAGATCTAATAACTTTTAGTAAGGGTGTAGGAGAAGAACTGCTTCAGGTGCTTAACTACTCGTTTATGCATTTCGAAAGTGTGATAGAGAGATCGAGAAAGTTGGAGAAGGAAGCAATGTCCAATTGTCTACTGGGTTCGTTCAAAGCTGGGTAGATTGTGGCGTCTCAGCGTCCTCATCCTCCGTATAGGTAATTGTAAGATTAGATTTAAAAATGGTTCTAAAAATGATTTATCAAACTGGTTCAACTGGGATGGAGGTGATGGTGAGCGCGCTGGAATTTGTTTGTCCGCTCCAGATCCAGATCTCGCGTACGTACGTATTCACTACCCACTAAGCTGATTGGTCACAGTTAACGATAGGATTTGTAGCAATTGTGCTTTGTTTCTTTTTGTTTTTTGTTTCATTAAAGTAGCTTTCACTCTAGAAGGTAGTTTAAGTAATTTCTATACCGTCCTTTCACCGCGTCTATCAGAACTGGGTTTTGCGCTCTTCACTCGCATTGGGATTCGTTAATTTTAAACGTAACGATTGCGCCACCGATCGTCCGCAATCGTTTCGTGGAGAAGGTTTTGTTTCAAAGTACAAAGATTTAATTTTAATACTGCTATAGCTATATTCGAGGCATAGAAGAATGAGTTCTGCATTACAGTTTGTATTCTTTTGTTTGTGGTATCGTAGTCTAAATGCAGCTTGGATGATCGTTAAAGCCTTTTTAGTACAGCTAATCAAATTTGGTGCAGTGTTTTACTCAGTAACATGACGTTGCGTGTCGGTTTTGTTTTCGTTTTTTTTTCTAGTAACACTCATTTGGCGTGATCGGTTGGAAAAAGCTCGATGTTATTATCTAGGTTTAAGGATTAAGCGCAGGGCAACGATGAACAGCCAAATTAGCTACCGGGTTCTCTATCGCTTTGAGCTCCTACAAACGAGAACAGCAAACAAGTGTATGCTTCAACTGGAGGTGTAGTTTTGACTTTCTTCAATTCTTTCAACACTGGCTCAAGACAAGACGAGAAGGCAAGAACAGTAGCCTGCACAGTATAAACCCTTAAATGTCTGGTTTTCTGGCACTAGAAAAAATGTTTTAGTAGTAATTTGCTAAGCCGTTTTATAGTAAAAGCTTTTCTCTCCTTTGATGTAATCGTTTTTTTCGCTTTTGCTCACACCGCTTTGTGCATATACGTTACTTCAAAAGTATTTCGTTAACTGTCGAGTTCTGTTTCACAACTGCGATCTTTTTCCTTTAGTTTTTCCCTTGCTTCTTTACACAACCCCTCGCATTCGCTTTCAATGGTTATAATTTTACAATCGGTAACATCTTGGTTTTCCTTCACACATTTTTAATGCTCTTCACTTTCTCTTAGTCAGTAATTCTTTGCGCACACGTAAACTTTTTCCTTAACAATATTAACAGTGGAAGTTGGTTATTTGAGATAAATTAGTAATGAATATAAATAATAATTAAATGAAGATTTCGACAGCCACAGACACAATTTACGTGCACTTGTTTAAATGGTTAGTAAAAAGGCACACAACAACGTGGAATATATTATATTATAGCTCGATTTCATCGAGTTTCGTTAGCTGGCTAAATTTTAATTCATTTAAAAAAATAATTAAATGATATTATTACTACAGAAAAAAAACCGAAAGAAACTAAACCTAATATTAAACGTCAATTTATTTCAATCCCAATTGATAAAACTATGAAAACGTACACAATAAGGGCTTACACATTTTGTTTTGTTATAACAACACGCTATGAAACGTTTCGGTTTGCATGATTAAAAAATGTTTTTGTTGTCTTTAAAGAAAGCTCTCAGATCTTGTGCCAAAAGTTGACTTTAAGTATGTGTCATTTCACAAATGGGATAACCTTAAAACATAAACTCAATACAAACAAATGACATTCTCCTCTATGGGTTTTGAGATTCTTTAAACTGAAGCACAATAATTGTATAAAAACACATACAAAACAAAAAAAACAAGCACACGAAAACTATTTTCCCTTCGTTTTGTAATACAAAAGAATCTCACTACATTACGCGCTCTGAGATGCACGGAAACGATTGTTGTGCTTATTGCATTTGAAGGCGTTTGAAGAGACTTTCTTTTAGCTGAGGTATATGAAACTGGAAGAATAATACAATAAAGACACTACTTTAAAAAAAAAACATTGCGCAACAAATGTGTGTAACACAAGTGTTCAACCGGATTATAAGATAATACAACTACTAAAAGAACAATTTTAAAACCATTTTCAATTCAATTGTGACTTTCAGGGTAACAAGATGCACACGCGATGGCTTTTAACGCGTTGACAGTGTGTCTGGTAAGTACTCGCTTGCACACCAAGGGACATTTTGATAAGTATGTGACAATGGGTAAGAAGTATATGAGCCTTTTAGGCACTCTGAGCAGCAAAACGGTTGCTTGCCATAATCATTTTAAATGTTCCAACCGGTGCGGGACTTTTTCCATTGCCCTTTTGTCCTTTTCCCATCCTTTTGTGCGTTTTTAAATGTGCTTCAATCACTCACTATGTCAACATTCCTCGGTTTGTTGTGTTTTAAATTGATTGTAGTGGATTGTGCTGTAATCGAGGCGTTCTGTTTTTTTTTTTACAACCATCTCGCAGCCCTTTTGTCTTTACACTTTTGTGAGAGCATCGTTTCCTACCACGTTGCGTGTGCTGCTGCGAAGAATTTTTCGTTAAACTCACCACGACCAAGCAACTAGCTAAAAATCGATCCTTTTCGAGTTAGTGTTTAGTTTTCAGCACCGAACCGTCGACCATCGGTGCTTGCTGCTGCATTTCGAGACTAGCCTTGTGCTGTTGCTTTTTCGCGAACGCTATTTCGCTTGCGCTGAACGTTTTCGTCTTTGGCGGCGGAGCCGGTAGATGCATGTACAGTGGGTCGCGCAGGCGGCGCAGATCGTGCTCGATTTCGGCGATCTGTCGCTTGATGTCGTTGTATTCGGCCAGATTAACGCCCGCCTTCTTGGCGGCCTTGTGCAGCGTGATCAGATGCTGGCGATCTTTCACGTCCGGCAGCAGGTATTCCTAAAAGCGGAGAAAAACGATTAGTGGGATTTGAAGGGCACGCACGGGATTTTCTCCCGCGGCAACTCACCTGCTTCGTTAGGACGAAGTAAGCGTACGCAGCCATGGCCGTGCCGTAGGTGACGAAGTACGTCACCGGTTCCATAATGTCCCAGGAGTATTCCCACCAGGTAAGCCGGGCCAGCACACCGAACTGTACCGACATCAGACCCAGCCCGACCCAGGTCAGGGCATTCGTCTTCCGGGCCGCCTTCTGGTCCAGTTCATTCTTTTTCTAAAAAGCGAGTAGAAACAGGGAAAACAATAAATTATAGCAAGGATAGGCTGTTTTCCTCATCACAGCTTGAACACTTACCGCTTCCAATGGGCCAAGTTTCTCGTTCAATTGCTCCAGCTTGCCGTTCAGTTCGCGCTCCTTCTGAATCTGATGTTCGCCCACGTGCAGTGCCTCGTACAGCTGGAATTGGGCGAATTGGTTGAGAAGGAAAAAGAAAGCACATAAATATTAGCCCGGGTTTTGTTTAAACCAATAGAGCAAATGTACAATCCAATCGAACCGGCGGGACTGGGATCTACAGATCCTAAGGGACGAGTTTAATTTGTTCTTTCGCGAAACGATTAATTAGGATAAACGATAAAAATCGTTTCCCTAGAATAGGAATCCCTGTGGGAAAGGTTCGTTTGTTGGAGGATATTAGGGCAATCGTTTTTATCGACATTTTCTAGACCAAGGGTGAATTGATGGGGTAAATTGTTTGATTTTACTCCAAATTTATTTTTTCAATGTTTACACAGCTAAGATTACATTTCAATTTGAAGATATTTCCGATAGCAAATCTCTTTTAAAATAAGATTCCCTCTTTGCTACACGTAAGGTTAATAAAGGGTTTACGATTACCAAAGGATTTATTAAACTTGAAAGTCTAATGTTATTTCAAAGTCGCAATTAAGCACATAAAACACCATAAATTGTTAGCATAAATTATCCTATTCCTCTTAATATAGCAAGTAATAGGACCAGGACTAAAAAGAATTTCCTTAAAAGCAATGTAAAATGCAATTAAAAGCAGGGATGGATATAGGCATCAGATTTTTAAAACTTGGATGAAAATGTGAAGTACAAAAAAATTAATTCCAGGAACAAAAAGGCACTGATTATTTATGGATGATATTTGTGGAAAAACAAGTATACAAGAAAACACATTTCTTCATCTTCATTTTCATTACTGATGTAAAACAACCTTAACGCGTATACTTTTTGTTTTAAATTTGTATAAATAACATGTGACATTCTTTGAGAAGACAGAATAAATTATTAGAAGTGATGAACTTCTATAAAAATCATTTCAGCACGACTATCAAGCAATTTCTGCTTTCCTTCCTAAATGTCAATTAATTAAAAATATATAAAAATCCATTTTAAACATTTCAACATTTAAACCCACTTTTTATAATAATAAAGATACTTTGAAATAAATAAAATTTGAAAAACAAAATTCGTATAATTTTTATAAAACTGTATAGTTTTGGTATATATGTGAAGATGAAATATACATAGTTTGTAAGCTACTGAGAACGTTCATTCGAAATGCAAAAAAACGACAATCTCCCAAAATATCCTTAGTATGGATATACGACGTTCTAAACAGCCCCCTAAAGTAAGTTTTTTTTATGATACTGCAACATGATGGCTTTATTATTTTTACAAAAATCTTACGATATTTGGAATGTGAAGTGATACTTCGAGTGATATTTGCAAAGAGTTCTATCACTGAAACTGTTGTACCATATCTGGAATGATACTGGCATGGAACTGAGCAACACTTTTAGACCAAGTTATCGTTCACTCTAGTGATGAACGCAGAATCGCGAACCAACCAGGTTCGTTCACAATTTCCCATCGCTAAAGCACACTTTAACCCACTCGAGCGTCAGCTTAACTTCTCCCCCATTTTCCAACCATTACTGTGAGTGCTTTACTGTGAGCCACTCACCACTTCATAGACATATCTTTTTCCTCCCTACCAACAGCTCAATAAATCCGGTCGCTACAGCCGTGCCAAGTACGGAACGATAGAAAAACATGAGCGATGCATTCCAGTGTTTCCATGGAATTAAATGGAACTGGGAAGCAACAACAAACTAGCGATAGAAAATGGACGATTCTTGTTCTGTGATATGCTTGTACAGTCAAGCACATTACGGGGTCGTGGATTGCATTTATGAAATGGTATTGTTCCTTACAGACCGGTCAGTTGATAAGGAAACGCAAATAAAAATAATAAAATAAAATATCTCGACGGAGGGGGCTTACCTGTGCCACGAGTGCCTGGACGTCTCCTAGTCTAGTGATTTCTTCTGAGGTAATTTTTTCACGCTTCGGTGGCTTAACGTAGTATTGTCGGTCGTTCAGATGCAGCCTGTTGTAAGTGAGCGTGATAAGAGAGAGAGAGCGAGTGAATTAAATAGGGTTGAACTATGTTTTTTCATCAAAATCAATTTTTTAGGGCCCCTTTTAAGGATTATAATGTCTGTTACATTTCCCCCTTTACAGCGTCCCATATTTCTCCTCCATAGTGCATCAACCCATAATCCTTCTGATTCTGACTTTAAAGCTCAGCAAAGGAGGAAAAAAAAACAATTTCTTTTATGAGCATACAAAAGCCATTTCCCATCTGAGAACGGAAAGCGAGAATAGGTATTAATCCTTGTTCAACAAAATTTCTTTAAAACGTGAACAGAATCGTAACATGGTTCCTCGTACCACTTCCCCGAAAACCAGCCCCCACTTGGTTGGGTGTTCTGTTTTAAAACACTTCGCACATGAAAGCAACCAGGCGCCTCCACCCAAAACAGCACGAAACGCTTGTTTTCCCATTAAAGCGTACACAAGCTCTTCCTGCCTTCGAGACTAATCGACCCAGCTCGTTCGTTTCGTTCCCTTTTTCACATCACTTTCCTATTTTGGTTCGATGCGAACATCAGGTGCGAGTTTCTCCTTTGTGGCTCTCCTGTGCCCTCTGTTCCGCACGGAAACCTTTTCATTTTCCTTCCGTCCGCTCGCACAACACAACACTACATGTACAGTGGTTCGGCACAGCGGGAAGCTGTTGAGAAGCGGAAGGAAATCCGCTCATTCACCTGCTTCAACGCGTTAAAAAAGCTCTCCTCTTACGGGTGGGAACGATCAGAGGGAGCAACGGGTTTTCACAGGAGAGAATTATTTAGAATGGGATGCCGTTTTTTATTCACCCTCTAATTCTTCTTCCTCAGTTCAACAGCAGGATGTATTTTGGGGTTTCGTAAAGGATGTTAGATCAAACGGAAATGTGCGTGTGCGTCGATTGGAATTTCCTCATTTTTCCACTGAGCGGGTTCGGCGGGCATGTTACGAGTGCACGGGGGTTGAAGAATGGAGGCGCATAAAGGAATTTAGCGAACACATTATGACGGAAACTGTAGCTTAAACATAAAAGGGGTATAAGATTATTCAATGAAATTCCACTGAGTTTGCTATCAAAAGATTCTATTCTTTTGATTACCTTTTGAACAGGTTTAGATCAGAGTGACTTAAACAAAATAGCTGTAAGGATATCATAATCAGTTGCTATACATATATAATTAGCTTTTAAATAATACAAACAATGGAAAATATTCCTCCATTCTGTTGGCTCATTAAGTAGACATACAATTTGTTGGCAGATAAAAGAAAATCGAGACAAGCGTTTGTTGAACTTCAATTTATCAAGGTTTACATAAGCCATCGCAAATGTGGTAGGATTCGATATGTTGTAATTAATTGAAATTTACTTCTGTTAATATAATTCAAATATATTCAGGTAGATAGCAAATGGAAATTACGCACCGTGATGAGTATATGGTAAATTAAATCAAAACGACCGAAAATTGTAGCTATGCAATAAAATAAGCTTATGGAAAAAACAGCATTGTTTTCATGTATTTGATCAATGAAAAAGATTGAAATGTTAGTAGTATGTCTGTAGCACGAAAAAAAAAAATAATTCAATTCAAATGATACATTTAATTTCCATAATTTCGCAGGATGTAGCAAATTTCAACATTTCAACAGTACAACACTTATACTCATAAACAAGTAATACAACTAAGATGATATGAGATGATGCAACATTATAACTGTAGCTAATAATTTCGTTTTCCAAAAGTTTAAAAATAACTTAAACTATTATTACATTGTTTAAAACAATTTCTAAAAGACTTCTAGATAGAGTTACGATTAGACAATTGTGGTGGAAAATTTACAAAATCAAAAAAAAACAGTAAGGCGTAAGGAGCTGTTGTTGAATGATTAATTACTCACTCTACCATTCTAGGTGAAACAGAATCTCACATTCCAACGTGAGAATGAGCATCACCCGACCACAATCTCATCCATCTAAAAGCTTCCCCAAATTCACTTAAAGACACTCGGCGGTTGCCTTACCAATCGACCATCGTTAAAGCATCGCCTAAGCAGAGCAGAGCGGGATCAAGTGTGCAATTTGCATTCAGCTCTTGCAAATCCTTCATTTGGTGAGTAATTATTGGACCATGTGGGGCGGTTGCAGTAACCGCACTGACGTCTTCAAACCACTTGATGCCGGTGTGCAGCATCTTCAACGGCACGATCCGGTCGAAACGACGTATCGATCTCGCAAGATTTATGAGGCAATTTTAAGCTTCCAGACCGCGCGTGTGCCCCACGAAAGGAAATTTATTTCACAAGAAGGTGTGCTATCTCTTCGGAGCTTCTGTGTTTTGGGGCAAAAACACGAAAAAAAAAACCCGCTTGAGAGCAATAGATTCTGACTTTCAATCGCTTTTGGGGTCGTGCGAGGGACTTGCAAAATCGCTGCAAACGAGCAGCTTTGTCTGCCCGGCGAGGGCATGTAATCGATCAACCGGAAATGGATTTAATGGCACGGAAAGTGTGAAAGTGGACAGTGCGAATGGTAAAGAAATAAAGTGAAAGATTAGTCCAGTGCAGTTGACAGTTAATTAATGTAATGTCCCGAGTGGGGAGTTGATTGAAAGTAGCTCGAGGGAAGATGTTCGGATTACTGTACAAAAACAGCGGCAGGATTACGAACATGTGGGAGGGTCCATTGTCAGAGTATGATTGATGACGTTAAGTGGTCGTGTTACAGTCAAGGCTTTCAATAAAAGTAATTCTTTCAAAGTGTTGTTGAGCGTTTCAAATATAATTCAATCGAAAAGACTGTGATTTTAAACAACACGAATAATGGTCATTGTGGTATAAAGAAAGTTTTAAATTTACGATTTACATTTACAAGATTTTTACAAGATCTGTAGATGAAAAATGAATTTTAGCTTGTATCATAGAAACGCAAACACTTGGAAACAAAAGTTTTTGCTAAAAATTGTTATTTAGCTTTTCTTTTTTTGCTTAAAAACAAACGAAAAAGAAAATTCAGTTTCAAAACTTTTTCAAACCAATTTAGATTCTTTGGTTAACTTTCATGTGTTGCAGAATTCCTTTTACTTTTAATGAGATTTAGTACACTTTGCTATTTTTTTATATGCATTCTTTTAACTATTTTCACATTTTCACATTTTCACATTTTCACAAAACACAGTAATGAAACAATCTTCTGTAAACCAAAATACCACAAAATTAATGATTTCTACACCAACTCAAAACTTACAACGCTTGATGCTATTTGGCCAGCTAGAAGCTACGTTGACAGACCGGTACCGTGGTTTTGCCGGAACACCAATGATTGGGGATTATTAATTACATCCTTGGCGAGCAGCTGTCCACACACGCGCGCACCAAAGCTCGGGGGAAAAGCGATAAATTATAACAATCAAGCCTACGGTGCCCGGCAAATTCCGGCACCGGTGCCCATGCCGATACGCTTTGCGGGTGGGTGGTGCAAGTTGGTGGGAAAGTACATTTCCACACAGCGTTGTACAGAAACTTTGGAAGAAGTGAAGAAAAAACTCGGAAAAGCTCTTCCCACGGGGTGAAAACTAATTTCGGCGCTCGATCGAACGCACACGATAAGGGAGAGCCTCTGTCTGTCGGCCTGGTCGGCCTCGTCGAAGCAGAGAGGGAAGGAAAACGCCAAATAGAACCATGAAAATTTTGCTGATAATCCTGCTCCCGTGGGTTCGCGGGTGAAGATTTTGCCGCCGAGCCGCATGAAAATGCCCTCGTGCTTATGCGAATGTGGCGAGTGGAAAAGATACACCCGGAAATGCGCGCCTGGATGGTGGATTTTCATCTCTAAAATCACAAACCGACTAGAGATAATTTCTCCCACCGCCAATGAAATTAATCCCGCTTGCCTCTTTCTCTCGGAGGCACAAGAAAAAAGGAAAGGAAGGAAAAACACCACCCCCCCCTCCCCCAGGAGGGTTGGCGCCACCGAACGAAAACCAACTAACCATCGGGTCCAATCAAAAAACCAATCTGATTTCGACCATCCTTCCCTTCCATCCGATTGCTTCGCTCAGGTGTTGAGTGGGCGAGTGGGTGACGATGGGAGATGGGATTATTTGCATGGGGATGGACGGTTTAGTTAGCCGGCAGGCGAACGCTCGTGGATTGTGGTCCGCGAAGGAATGATACCAGTAGAAACGATCGAATTTCTTCACCCCAGAAGGATGTGTGAGGGTTCGCCTAACCTGAGATGAGTGAAATGGGCAGACAATTCCGGTCCGATCCCCCCACACTGTCTCCACACCGATGGGGGGAGTAGCATTGATGGTGGGGAGATTTTTATGCCTGAAGCTGAAAGCAATCCGAAACTGGAACGATCGACACAGACACTCTTTGGGAAGGTATCGATAATTTCCTATGCCAACCGTTGAGCTGTATCATACGAGTGTCGTTCATGGACAGGCGGTCGTGGTCGTGGCAGGGAATATTAAAGTTAGCATACGGCTAAGAAATGGCAAACAATTCTCCGGTGCATAACACAAAGAGCAGTACTGTTTGCCAGAGCTTGAGCAAAAGAGATAAAAGATTCATACAGATGAGGGTTGATGTTGTGGTTGAGTTTATCTGATGATATTTCGGGTCTGTAAAGCGAGTTTCTGAGTGGATTTTCGGGATTTGTTTTTTTGTAATGAGAGTTTTACAGTAGTGTTTGTTATGTTGAGAGCAAAACGTTCTTTATCTCAATTAAATTTAAATTTAATTTAATGACAAATCCCAAATTTAATTTAATTTAATTAAATTTAATGTAATTTCTGTTGGTAGACGGATTGGCAGACGGCGGCGCGAGAGAAGTAAGTAAGTAAGTAAGAAAGTAAGTAAGTAAAATTTCTGTACAATGGCTCTAAAAGACTATGCTCAGGTTGATCGGGTCAAGGAAAAAAATCTTTTGGTTTGCTTCAGGTTTTAAAACGGTTACAACTAAACATAAAGAAAGATATGACTTGAAGAGCAGTATAAGTTTCCGTGATTTCAATAAATACTGCATAAACGTACGTGCTACTCTCATGCATCGGCGGATTGTAAGGATTGGAGAAATATATGGAAAATGGGTGTTGTCTATCCAGTGTACCAAAAAGTGTGGCTGACTGGACTGTGTTATCTTCCGAGGCATCACAGTGCTGAGTGATGCCTACAAGTTCCCGAATACTCTTCTGCAGACTCGTACACCTATCAACAGAATTTGTCGGATGCTACCAAGTTAGATCTTCAAGAGGAAAATTCACAATCGACCAAGTGCATTAGCAACACTTTGACAAGAAGAAACAAGAAATGTGTAGCTCGTCATTCAATGGCTCCTGTGATTGCTCGAACGGCAGCTCGAACACAGTTATGATACCAATGAGGCAAGCTTTCTGCCGTTCGAGTCTCGTGATCGAGACTGTATGTTACTCATATTTAAATTCCTGAGGGGCTTGTTACCGGGGAACCTTGGAGAAAGAGTAGTTAACGATTTGGCAAGACACCATGGCAAGGCACATTATTCTTTATACCCCAAAGCTTCAATCATTCTTACTCTACTTTTGACTATATTAACTACGTGGAATCATTCAAAAACGATTCTTCTTCTTCGGTGGCACAACAACCCCTGTGGGGTCAAGGCATAACCAGAGCACTAATGTGCTTTGGCTCTTTCTGTGACTGAGTGTACCCATCCATATCAAAATTGTTAATCCTAATAGTCAATAGTCAATCCTGCGTATGGGAGACGGCAGCAGTCCGAATGGGATTCGCACCGCCGAAGGGCCTTTTGACAGCCCTACGCCATTACCACTAGACCACCGAGCCTGCCAAAAGTGATTTAGGTCACTTCAAAAGTCATTTAATGTTATAATAAGATATAAAAATAAAACTAAAATTGCTAAAAAAAATCAAATTAAAGTAAAGCAGTGACCGACACGTCGTGTGTGTCCTACTATAAGACAATTAGCTTATTATTTTCTTCAGCTCTTCCGTTCCCTCTAAAATTCTAATAGTACCGAATAATTATTATAACAATTAAGTTCTATACTGTAGCAATCAGAAAGATTGATCGCCTCACCGTTATTTTGATTAATAAA
The DNA here is from genome assembly GCA_000349105.1 of Anopheles epiroticus. Taxonomy (NCBI): domain Eukaryota; kingdom Metazoa; phylum Arthropoda; class Insecta; order Diptera; family Culicidae; genus Anopheles; species Anopheles epiroticus. Next base: position 297,850 of record KB670892.1, read on the forward strand.
ACCATTCTAATTAATTCTAATGAATCATTTAACTCGTCAATGAGACTAACGCGTCATCTCATCAGTATTTCTTTATATATCTTACCGTTGGCAATATGACTCCTTAAACGGATCTATTGTCAAAAGTATTGTTCCCTTTGCTTCCTGCAGCTCTCAGAATAATGAGCGCACAGCCTCGTTCGACATAAATCTCCCTAATGAATAGATCATTTCCTTTCCTGCCTGCACCGCATCAATTCCAGGGCACCATCCAACGGCAGGTAACAAGATGAAAGTTATCTAATTTAATTGCAAATCCTCAACGTCAACTATCTTAGGAGAACGTCAGTTGTACTCTACAATCAAACTTCGAATTGACGGGGAAGGAGCCTCCGGAAGGAGCAAATAGTTTCTGATCGGTTGAAGCGAGCTGTTGAATATAGATGACGATGCAAATCGGCTCGGAAGAGAGCTTTAGCCCACAAGTTTCCTTTCGTGCTCGGCACGATTCGAACTTGATGTAAAAAGTGCTTGTTACAAGAAACTCCAGTCGAAGGAAAGAAGAAGAGTAAGGGTACAGAATTTCGTGTGCTTTTGTAACGGTGGCTAAACGTTTCCCTCACTGTTTTCCGATCTGACGACACTGGTCAGACATTGCAACGAATCGAACGGTAGAAACAATAATAAAACGGAATTGTTAAGGACTTGGTTCCAACGTCTGGTGGAGGAAATCAAGGAAGTGCATCTTCTGTGTTTAATCGCACTGTAAGAAAGCCATTCTTATTCAAACTGCTAGCCTCAGTCGGGTGGGACGATTTTTCCCCTTTACGTGGTATGCAAACGATTTCTTCCGGAAACGGTGCCCGGTCACGAAGTACACTCCATTCCACATCCCGATCGTTCGATAAAGCATAGCCCGCTCACTTACCAAAACTCGTCGTCCATCAGGTTCTCGATGGAGCAGGCGGCCGCTATCCGGACTCCTTCGCGGTTCAGTATGGCGGCCCGGTCGATGCCACGGTCCTCCACCTTTAGCATGTCGAGAAAGTCGCCTACACTGTGCGTTACCGGTCGCAGCGTAAACTGGCAGCGTTCGTTCCGCGAGGGCAGTGGCACGGTGACGTGGGGCAGACCGCGATAGTACCGCACGCTTACTTCTGTGGGGTACAAGAAAGGAAGAAACAAAGGGTAAAGTGGTGGAACGAAGCAAAGAATTTAATAAATCGCACACGCAATAAGTAAGCATTTCCGACTGCACATTCTGTAGGAAATGCTTCAAAGTCAATAAAACCGTCGTACCATCGATGGAGAAGGTGTTATTGTTTGTTTTTATCAGATCTTTCGTATGCCATTATTATGATGTGAGCTTATCATACATTTTTGTACGAGCTCTTACAAGAACGTGTTTGCAGACAGATTAAAAAAGAATGATATATTTAAAAATGGTTTACTTTGAGGTAGGTTTCTCTGTTCGGTAAGCGTTGGTGCTTTGATGCGGTACCAGAAATTGAAAACGTCATGTACAGGATCACTTTCCAGAAAGTTCAAGGAAAGCTGCAGGGGGCAACAAAATTGAACCCCCACCAAGCTCAATGAGTCCATGATACGAAAAAAAAATACAGCAGAAGAACCAGAAGTATTTATTAATCAAACAAAATGTTTCTTCTTAGCAGTATAGTTTTTCCGCAAAAAAATTAATGATTTTTTTTAACCAGAAAATATACAAGATTTGAGTATGTATCAATTAATTCATGTGAAACGCAGGATAGTATTAAAAAAATATTTTATTCACAAGCCATGTTCTAACACAGTTTCAAAAACTAATAAATGAACCTTTTGGAAGAAATATTATTTTAAATGATTTTTTTTACATGTACCTAGATAAAAGTGGTCTGATTTTTGTATAGTTTAACAAACACGTTGACAATTGCAACACGCAGAAAATGTATAAGAAAATAGAAGACAACTATCTAACCACTTACTTAAGATTATTAGCGTTGTTTTTTTTACATTTCGGTAAATATTAGCATTTTCATTTAATAAAATATTTCATCCTAACTACTGCGAGACTGTGTCAAAGCGTAAGCCTAACTAAGGTTTACTATGAATTTTTAATAATTATACAATTGTTATTTATTTTTTATCTTTCACAAATGTAATATCATGAATGACAATGAATGGTTTGTTAAAAGATTTTACTTATTAGACAGTAAAATAAGTATATTTCTCTTTGTAACAATTAGTTACCACATCGTTTGTAGCAAAAAAAAAAACATTATATTTCAAAACACATGTCCGTAATAATGTTCTATTGATTGCAAATCAAGTTTTTAAATTTATACCTTTTTCTTTTTTTTTTCATTTAAAAGGATTAAAAAAACCTTTCACCCGGCATGCCTAAAATGTCGTCCCCATTCTCGCGTGATTGTTGGAAGAATGGGAAGTGGAACCACCTCTTGCATCGTTCTGTTTCCCTTTTTCTCTCTCTCTCTATATTTGTTTAAACCCATTTCTTTCGCTTGCTTTTGTCATTTTTTTGGCTTGTCAAAGTCTGAAAGGAAAGTACTAGAAAAGGCTAAAAAAAGAAAACCCGAAGCACAAAACAGCCAAAGAAAAACTCCGGTACCTTTATCCACCTGAAGAATGTGCCCCGAACGAAGTTCTCGTGACACGAGTCATTTTTCATTTTTTCACCATTGTCCTTTCTCGGTACATGCCAACGTTAACCCGTCCCTTGCTCTAGCCATCCATCTCCCCCTGCAACCATATCCATTGATGGTAGAAGGTTTTGTGCTTCGGTGAAAGGTGTTCGTGCAACCGAACCGGGATATCAACATTGTGGCGTTTTTATTTCTTTTATCGGCCAATCTAATCTTGTGGCTATTCGGCTGATTAGCTCACAGGAAGGATGACTGAGGAAGTGCGGGAGTTCAACCCACTTTCTCTAGGGGGTGGAGTGCAGAAGATGGAGGACGCAAAATGAGGAAAAACTTTTCCACCTAAAGTTCTGCACCTAAAACCATCTCACAATCACACGAATACAGGTGACTTGATGGGTGGTTGTGAAGCATTCTGTTTTGCTTCGTTCTGGTTGAGCATTACTAGGGCACAAGAAGGTCCAAAAAGTATAACCATAAACCGAAGAAACGGAACATATTCCTCCAAAGTAAAATGGGTCGGACATATTCTTCGACGCTTTCTGCTTTCACAATGATACACCACCCCAGAAGGGGTCAAACTCGGTTGAAACTTTCAGACATTTGATTGCAAAGATTATAAATTATGTGTTACAGAGTATACATTTTTCAGTTTATTAACGTTACGATAAGGATTACTACAAATGCGGGCGAGCAATCGATGGAGGGACCCAAAAGGACCCAAAATAAAAAAAAATGTGACACGCAAAAAGAACCGAAAAGCATATGAACGCAATTACTCAGGGCTTGTAAGCGTCGGATTGCTCTGGGTAAAGTCGTGGGGTGGATGAAAAAGTTGAATAAAGCTTACGCTTGCCAGTAAATCAACCGTGGGAAAATCGGAGGAGTTCATTAGAGCTGCAGCTGATTGTACGCAGGCGGTGCCGGGTTTTATCGAGCTAATTAGCTGAGTTGATGAGCGAGCTTTCATCGAACAAGCTTCGTTGAGGGAAAAAAATGATATAATATAGCGTGGAGTAAAAAACATACAGTTTTAATCAATGTAATCTTGGCAAACATGCATAAAAAATGTAAAAAACAAATCCTAAAATAAAAACCATTTTCATTAACGAGAACATTTTTGTTTCGTTTAAAGAGGTGCTTATAAGCGGAGTGTTGTGACATTTATTGAGCATTGATGTATATGCTTGATAATTAATGCGACTTTGTATATTTTTTGTCATCAAATTTCAACCCTTAAGTCCTAGATTATCTAGATTTAGTTCTAATTGGGTTGTTTAAAATTGAGTCACTATTCAAACAATGCTATATGTGATAACAACGATACTATACCGACTTGAGTTGTTTGCGAATGGAAATTTCCATTGCTCGATGTTTGTTATCAGCACACGTGGTTTGTAGAGTGTTGTTATTGGTCGGATTTGTTCAAGTGACTTATCGAACTATGCTAGTATATATGCTAGTACATCGGATCGGGTGCTCGGATGTGAGCGGGCCGAAGAAGAAGAAGAAAAGAGATCATGGAGTTAGAGCACCAGTATAACAGGAAGGTGCTAGCGTCGACATCGGCGAAGATATAACAAATCAAATATGTACTTGAATTCGCAAGAACTTGAAGTTGATGAATTATTGGTTGGCTCAGAAAGATCTGGAGGAGGAAGGATCGGACAATCTGATGCCGAAGACAACTTTACAGTAACAGTAATGACATTGAATTATAGTAATGACAACAGGTATGATTTCGGAGAATTTGTTGAACTATTGAAAATTTGTTGGCATGATTACCTCAGAGATGAGCTTCAGGGAGAATCCTTCCATTTCAAAAGAGGACTTGAAATCGTTTCTAGTAGACGTGATACCAAATATCGGTATTACCATGCCGGTATTTGGAGATTTGATGTTATGGCAGGAATTAACGAACTTCTTGGTGTCCACGAAAAATCGAATCCAGACATTAGGATGCTTTACGTCTTCCTCGAGCGAGACCAACTGCATGTCATCTACAACTGTGCGTACTCCAACTTATCGTGCCGATGTTTCTGCATTAAAGCTATTGAAAGAAAGTCTAAGAGCCGCCTTTTCCGAGAATTATCGCACTGGGAAATTGATACCATCGTCCACTATTACTTTACGATCGGCAAAATCTGTATCATCGGAACTATTCGATTTCACGGCAACCCCGAATATCATGATCGAGTATTATATCACGGATCTATCGAAGGTCCCGCCGTCTTATTTGTGGAACTCGGACAACATGTAGCGTTACCGAAACCAAACGTTAAAGTTGCTGCTGGATACGAACCTCGACGGCTAAGAATCGGTTTTCAAAACAATCGCGCAAGCCTCTTCAGCTATGCTGAAGCGGACGAAGGATGCATCCGTCCGTGTGAGCTGTGGCTTAGAACTAAAAAGATAAAAGAATTGTACAATTTTGTAAAATATGTATAGAAAATGACTATTTTCCAATGGTTCAACAAATTCTCCGGAATCGCTACTGGCGAAATCGTCTCCGACTTTAGATTGTCCGATTCTTTCTCCACCGGACCTTCCTGAACCAACCAAGTATTCATCAACTTCAAGTTCTTGCCAAACCAAATCCATATTTGATTTGCAGAGTGTAACACCTTGTCACTTATAAAATCGCCAGTTATATCTTCACCGGTGTCGACGCTAGCACCTTCACCGTTGTACTGGTGTTCGAACTACATGGTCGCTTCAAATATAATCGTATGAGTATGCCTTCACTCTTTTATACTGGGATGGTTTGATAAGGTACTTGAACAAATCCAATCAATAACAATATTCCACACACCACGTGTGCTGATAACAAACATCGCACGATAAAAAATCATCATACGAAAAGAACTCAAGTCGACAAAGTATCGTGACCATCTGCATCTAGCATAGATTGTTTGCTCGAATAGTGTTTTTACTGACACTATTCCGCCGACTACGATGACGACAGGGGCCTAGAGCCGAGAGGACACAATTAAATATAGTCACAATTTCCTAACCGTTTGCTCTATGATAGTAGATTGATTGATTGAAAATATTTAGAGAATATTTCTAAAACAACATTCAATCATTCATATTAGTGTGATTTACTGGACTTGCTTTGGAGCTATCAAACTGTAAAAGACAGTCACACTCAATAAAATACCACACAGGATAGAGAAAGGATTTTTAATTGTACCAAAAACAACCCAACAAAATACCAATCGCAAACTGAAAACACTAAAGAGATGGTAAAAAAAACTGTCACTCTACTTTTTTCCGTCCTTCAATTATCTTTTGCTAACCGATTTCAGCTTACCCGGGTGTCTGCAATTGTAAGGAGCTTCCACCGAAGCCCGGCAAATATGCTTGCCAACGTGCAAAGACGACCTGCACGTTCGCTCCAGCCCATGCAGATGATGGTGAATCAATTAAAGGCTTCCGAAAATAGCAGAAGCAATATTCAAACGCGGTGGAAAAAAAACTACCACATGGCCCCTCCGGAAAAAGAGGACATTGGATGGTTTCGATGGGTTTTTTGCTAGCCTAGCCATGCCCGCCAGCGTTCGGAAAGGTGTGCTGAAAAAAGAACAACACCTTCGTGGCACGAATGTGTGTGTGTGTGTGGCTAAAGCTTTAGCAGGTGTGTCTGTATGCTGCACGAAACATAAAAGAAAGAAAGCTACACCACCGACTGCATCGAAACAGCTGGGCGCGCCTTGGTTGGGCGTTGGCGTGTAAAACATCACCGTCGACAACGGCTACCGTTTTTCCATCCGTGGTGGTAGCACGGGGGAGAGTGGTGGAAGAACTGCAAAGGCCTTTTTCCCTTCGCCTTTCTTACATTCCTCATCGCTTGTGGAAGGATTTTTCTTCCCCAAAGAATCTCCCTTCAATGAAGCTAGAAAGAGAGGGTGGTTTGGCGCAGTAGCCAAGGAGGAGGGGAAAGAAAGGAGACTGACAGCGGAACTGGAGCTTGTAAGTTCTTTGGGTGGGCCGTGTTTCGCCCGTGTCTTGTTTTCCGGTTATGGCCACGGCGGTTATGTTGCGGCACGAACGCCCAGAAGGCATTGGAAGATCTGGAACGAGCGACAGCAGACAGGCAAGCACACATGTTCAGTGTGCACACAAGTGTGAAAGAGACGCCATACAGAGACTTTTCTTTGGTCGATTTTCCACGATCGAGAATATTCACACCACTATCGAGAGAAAAGAGAGCGAGGAGGGACCATCGTTTTTTTTTTGCAGGGGCAGGCGAAACACGTTGTGGATGAAAGGATGTACATATCAACTTATGCTGAGCTTAAGGGCGCTCTGGGCAGGTGACAAAAATGGGCCGCTTCATGCCGGAGGAAAAGCGAGAAGCATTTTCCAGTGCCAGCGACAGAGGCCGTCCCTGCTACCAGCTTCCCAAGCTCATATGTTAATTGTTTAGGACCGAAGTGGCTTTCAACACCAGGACGTGTCGGTTAAATTGGAAAAGCATGACGATCGAAGCTAAGATGTTCAAGAAGAGAAAGAGAAAAAAGACCACGATACATATATAAAGAGAGAGAGGTTGATGCAAAGTAAACCATACGAGGGAAAGGCATATATGTTCAATTATTAAATTAGAAAGTATGACACATGCCCACACATGGCATAGTGATGAAAGCATGATGGTACAAGAGTGGAAGGGGAACACTCCTCCGCCAACGCAGCAGCACTTGTCGATAAGGGTCGCACAGTTTTAATGAAATTGTTTTCTACATGCTGCCTGTCGACAGAGAGAGAGAATGTCTCGACGTTTGTACGAGGGTGTGTGTATGTGCTTATGAAACGATGTAATAAAATGTTCAAGCCCATGCGCCAATGGCAATCTAGACCGCCGGGCAAGCCAGCAAAAACTAATCCGATAAGCATGCGGTAAATAATACATTAAGGTTTACGAGGAGCCGGCTGTAACGAGTTGATGAAACACATAGTTCCATAAATTTTACCACCTGTCGAGGCTCTTGTTGTTTGCCAAGGGCGAATGAGGTTTTTGCGGTGTAGCAGTGATTACGGCAAAATTCCACAGATTTTCTTCTCTCTGTACAAGTATCATACAACAATTAACAATTGGAAAAAAGTGAAGTTATTTAACTAAATTAAAATAATACTTATTAGAAAGTTCAATACAAAATAACTTTATATTGTGTAAACTGTATAAAAGGGTTGAAAACATTCGACAAGCTTATCTTAATTTTTTTCATCAAACATGTTAAAATTAAATTTAAAATTTAAAATAAAGGACAAAGTTTTTACAAACAAACTTACTATAAAGAAAGAAACAATAGTATTGTAAACAACTAATGCTAACGTATGAGTAACGTAGCGAAACAGATAATAAACACTGCAACGGAAAATGTAGAGCAGTAATCATTTTATTAAATAAATGTCAATAAAAAACTATAAACATAGAAGACAAATATTGAAAAAGACATCAACAAAAAGTGGCATAACATTAGAAAATAAAACTATTTTGATCAAAAATAACTAAAACGGAAAAAATGCAAGTAAGTTGATTAAACAATAACTAGTGGAATAAATATAAGCAAAAAGATAAAAACGGACGGTCAAGGCCTACTAATTTGCTTTGTTTTTTTCTGTGACCTTGTGTATCCATCAAATAAGGTCAATCTTGCGTTAGAGAGTCCATCCGCTGACTAAATGGGATTCGATAGAACGCTCGGCGTTTATGAAAGCCTACACCGTTACCACTTAGACCTAAACTCCTCAAACGGTGACAATTAAGACTACTATAATGAATTAGGAAAAAAAGATGCAAGTTGGTTGAGGAGTTACTATCAGAATAAATATAAGAAATAAAAAATTGACAAACAGAATTAAAGAATCAGCGCAGACTTAATACACAAAATTAAAAACAAGTGCAGAAAAAGCATAAACAAAATGTGACGATCAAAAGCATTTGGGGATTTAAAAAAGAGATAGCTGCAAAATAAATTAAATAGATGAAAACAAAACATAAGACAAAACAGACTTTGGCTTAGAGATAAAACGCAGCCAAATAACACAGGAAATGGACATGAAACATGAAAAATTTGAAAACCCATAAGCGAATAAATAAAGAGCACAATTAGCAACATCATCATTTTTGGAATGATTTTTATTCGTGAAATTGAAACTATATTTAAAAGTGAATAGATGAACATTCAATCATAATTGTAAGTTTTTTAATCAACGTATTATAAATTCAAATTTTTTGTCAAATTTGTAAAAAATAAGAAATGATACACTTGAAAATGAAAGTTTGAAATAAAAGAGACTGTAATATATTGATGAAAAACTTATACAATTAAAGCATTGTATGATGAAATAATCCCTATAGCTAATATATATGCAAACAACGGTTTTTCATTGCAGTTTTACCATTCTTGTGCCTCTAAAATCCGTTTTTTTCCGTTAAAATCCCCGTTTCCCCGCAAAGCTTTTGCATAATCAAAGTTGCGCCATTTCCTGCTAATGATTCAATTCCAAGCTAAGCTTCCGCTCCAATGACTGGAAGCCAATGCCAACTTCTAGCTGGCAAATCGGCTTTGCTCGAATCCATTCCAATAACGGACCATTTGCGGAACGGATGCTTTCCCGAATTCTGCACTAGGTGTGCTTCAGTTTGATGGAAAACGCAAAACGCAACATCTCCCCCCCCCCTTAATGCACATCTATTAAAACATTATCAGTGCACTCATTACTGTGCCTCTTTTTTGTAGCTAATTGAAGAGATTGGAAAGGCAATGAGGGGAATTGCAAACCCCCAGATGTGCAGTAAAAGGTGTATTTACTAAACGCATCGCAAACCGACACACACACACCTGCGTGCAGTGTGGGATGCATTTATGTTTCTCTGCTGGGTGCACTTTGGGGTGTTGCATGCAGCGATGGTATAGGAACGAAATGGCAACTAGCTGACTGCAACAGGAAGTTTTCCAATGGCGAAGTAAAAAAGACTGCTCGTTGCCTCTCTCTTTCTATCTCTCTCTCCCTCTCTGCTCCGTGTTTAATGTGCATCGACACACTACCGATTCGTGCCAGTTAGACCGATACCAATCTTTGCCCCGTTCGCAGTAGGGCACTGGGGTGTTTATTTGATGTTTCGGTCATAACAACAGTGAACGAGATGTGCATGCGGCATACAACACCCTTCCCCTTACTACCCTTCAAAACACACACTCCCATTCTTCTATAGTTCTTTTGACTGCATCATCGTCTTCCTTAACTTCTTCCCTCCCAGTGAGGTGCAGGGCGATAACGAGTACCTTCACATTCGGTGCGGCAGTGCAACGTTGATATTATCTAGTTATGATGCATCGGTATGCGCTTTTGCAAGACCAGACACGACCGATGAATTCATTGCCTACCTTCAAACGGTTTGCTGTATGATAAGCGCTTAACGGGCAATCCCAACCAGGGGAAGGAATCATAACTGCACCTTTAGAAGGCGCATTGATTGAATGTTTTCTGTATGGATGGATGGTAAAACGAGCGAAGTAATGGGTTGGTTAGTTGCATTTTAGCTGGTGAGACGGTATGTTTTATGTCGGATTCTGATGTTTCAGAACCTGCTTGTAGCTGAAAGGAAATTTATCTAGTCTTTGCTATGAACGTTAGCAACTTTGGAATGAATTTCCAATTTAGATATACCTAAGGTATTGAAGCACTTCTTCAATGAAACTCACATTTATTTAAACAAAATTAGAATTTACCCTGACATTAGACATCGTAGCAATTGTGCTTATTATTTGGTTGTTAATTGTTAGTAAAAAAAAAATAATTCAATTTAATAAATAAATAACTAATGAAAATTACAAATAATATTTATAAACCAAACTAATAAAAAATATACATTAAAAAAAGTTAAATAAA
>KB670903.1:5057-215265 GCA_000349105.1 Anopheles epiroticus
ATGCTTCCTCAGGCTATAGAATGACCGGCTGGCCGCCAGCATCCGTGCCCGTAGCTCGACTTCTATGCTGTTGTCGGTGCTGACTTTTGACCCGACCAGATAAAAGGTCGCTTAACACGGCAATGCGCAGGGGCAGCATGCCGACCACAGTGCTCATAGCTTCCTGATCCAGCCAGCCAGGGGAGTACACGGAAAGGACATCTTAATCATCGACACGTTGGGATACTACTACAGAGGAGGGAGTCGGGTCCCGAGTCTCCACGAGAGGGAAATGTTAGATCCGGGGAAATAAAGTGAGTTTTGGTGACAATTTAAAATAAAGTAACCAATCGTATTGATTGATTCGTTCTTACTTGTTTTTGGATGAAAGAAATTGGAATATGCTCCATTTGAACAATTACACTTTTTTTTCAATATCATAAACTCTGGTAATCGCGGTGCTTCAATTTCCAATGGAGTTTTAAATGCACCCTAGATGCTCGATTGACGCCTGTAGATTGTGATCCATCGTAACAAAAGTTCCATCGCGGGTCACATTACATGCTTTTCTAAAGCATATAAATTTTACGAAATAGTGACTCACTCTTTCTACACATGTATATTTGTATTGGCTTAATTAATATTGGCGGATTCATCGGATGTGGCACGGAATCCAAAGCACCAACACCACAGCAGAATAAACTTCAACTTTTGATAAATGCCCCATCAAAATGCAAAGGTTGGGCCGGGTCGGTGGTCTAGTGGAAACGGCTTAGGGCTGTCAAAAGGCCCGTCGCCTGTTCGAATCTCATTCGGACCACTGCCGCCCCCCATACGCAGGATTGACTATTTTGATATGAACGGGTACACTTAGTCACAGAAAGAGCAAGAGCACAATGATGGTCTGGTTAGGCGTTGACCCTATTGGGTTGTTATGCCACCGAAGAAGAAAATGCTAAGGAAAAGTTCCTAATTCAACAACAGCAATAATAGATTTCTGAATTCTGAAAAGAAAAACACCAATAAGATGTTAATAAGTTAAAACAAACTCAATAACAAACAAAACCCCAACGAAACAGCCGACGGTGTGTGGCAGCGGTGGTCACAGGAAAATGCTTATTTTTCGATTTTATGTTGTAGATAGCTCTGCTAATGCCCGCTAGGTGCATCAGTTCACTGACCCAGGCTACTTTTATGCGACGTTGCAGGATAGCGTAAAAAGATTCCTTATGATAAGGTTTTTGCAGTCACAAAACGGCCACTTGTGTTTGTCGGGTTTAGGCGATGTTAGCGCTGCGAGCGGACGATAGCTGAAGCTTATGAATTTCACATAAATAAAACAACAACAGATGTCGCTTTTCCGTTGCTCCCAAAGTTATGTAATTTGAAATTTGAATAAACAAACGGTCAACAAACAATTTTTTTCCAAACTTAAGGACAAACATGAATTGTAGAACTTGTGACAAAATAAACTGATGTATTTGTACATGCAATAGGGCAAATTTTCATTGTTAAGTGATTAAGCAAGCTTTTGTAGTAATACACGATGATATTCTGTGTAATGTAACATAAAAAATGTAAGATTATTATTTGTAAGAATTTTTAGATTTTGTAAAAGTTTTGTCAGAGATATTTTGAAATTCAGTGACTTGTAAAATAAAATCAATATAAATCATTATTACATCACATATCGAGAAACAAAATTAAACAGTTTGGAGCTTATTATTTGCACCTGACACACAATTTTGTTCTTTAAAGAACCACCTAGGCTCTTTCTTGCATATAAATTTGTCTGTTACATTTCAGGCCTGTCTAAACCATTAATGCTCTCAAATATCTTAGATGAAACTATTTTTAAAGAGAATGGAAAATATTATTCATGAGAAAATATGAAAATTTTGGAATGTTAAGTGTTCGAACAACAGGTGTCGAATGTTTGGTATTGGTTTGGGAATTAAGACATAGTTGCCACTTTTAAGATTGTCCGTCAATCCACCACCAACTGGAATCCATCAAGGCAAACCAAAACCAATATTGATTCACACCGAGTGTCTAACCTAGTCTGCGCAATGCCACAACGATCCCGTGCCTTGTTTTGAGACGCCGACATGAAATTTGTATTCCACGCAGGATGCATCTATTGAAAATGCAACATTGCAGTTCGGTTTGTTTCTCCACGCGCCGCAAAGCATAGCACGCGATAGCACAGTGCTGGTGGCACCCGTACCGAAACCGGGATGTGTGCATCCGCACTGCATTCGGCAGCATTCACCCAATAGGGTGCACTGAAAACGCAAAACGGCACACGAAAACACCAAAGCAGATACTGCACAAACATTGTGTTTTGCATGAGATATCGCCTCCTTTCGCCCACCCTCTGTGCGCTTCTCCCAAACAACGCGCTCAACGGCTGCGGGTCAATTACAAATGCAAAGTGCATCGAAGGTGGTATGCACTGCACGGGCCGCATGTGCAACCCACTGACCCATACAGGCCCTTGCAGGTTGCTTTTGCGAGGGCTGGAGCGATCGGGGATGGAGGGAGTCCACCAGCCCGTCCGGATCGACATTGTTATTAGCATCATTATAAGTATCATAGATGCATTTATGCACCAGGCGTATCATTTGCGTTATCTGCGATTGCGCAAAACGATCTGGCGCGGTATGTGCTGAGGCCAACCATTGCGCCCATTGGCAACCTTTACCTTCATTTGCTTGTCCGTTGCTCTTTTATTTCTGGTGGGCTCTTTGGTTGTGCTTCGATGTGCTTGAACTCATCGACTTTAACGCATCGGGGTGAGTTTCGATCGAAGTTGCACGCAAAGCATAGCTCATGTTATGGTCTTAATGAAAACGGTTTATTACAAGATAAAATGCAGTTTGAAAACATGCTGCCAAAACGCGATCTTGTAAGTGGGATGTTGAGAATCACTGAATCACAATGTTGGTACTGATACTCAGATTAAAATGATTAAATCAATCAATTTTTTTTTGATTTTATATCATCATAAAATCAACCATAAACAATAAAAGACTTGTATTCTTTTATTTCAATAGTGAAGGCCAAGCCATATTGCTAGTTTGTATTTTTATATGTATTAGTAATTTCATATCAGCTATCACAGGATTGACATTAAAAAGAAATAAAAGATAAATATAAAAGGAAAATCGAAGTGAAAAAAGTTTCAAAATCTGGAACATTTCTTTGGAGTCCACAAAATGATTGTAGTGTCTTATTAACTACATTTCAGTTATGACATCCACATTTGTTTGGTATTTTCTGTGTATATTCAATAACAGTTGTTGGAAATTAAATGTTTGTAACGATTAGTTCAATTACAATTAAAATTTGACGCTTGATGCATTTGATAGAGCTTGTCTGGTATCACTGCGAGTGAACTCTTTCTATTGAAGCGAATAAAAGATAGACTATTTGCTCAAGTGTTTCAAACGTAAAAGGAAGTACTTTACTTTGTTCCGTAGTTTTAGAGGAAAAATAATGGAATTTAATGCAGCGTAAGGTCTTAAAAAAATTCCCTTAACAAAGCTGTAACGAGTAATTAACTTAACAACGCTGTAGCAAATTTTGTAATAAATTATAAACTAATAATTAGTTTCCTAAACATTCACTTTGCTTCCATGATTTTCTGCTAGCACGTTTACTTGAAAAAGGTCAATGTTAGCCTGACGGTGCATAGTTTCTATAAAAAAAAGATAAAATTCTCTTACTAGAAATGTACAAAGTTTTTTTTTCTGATTAATTATTTTTTATAAAATTTCTGTTAATTTTAATATTAATGCAGTCAAAGGATAGAGTTAGCTATGAGTACAATCTAATATTATTGTAATTTAAATTTATCATTGCAAACGGAGAATACGGATTAACGGGAGCTACGTACACTTTGAATAAACATCGATGGAGATTCTCAAATTCAAGGGCTCAAACATGTCTCAAACGTTGTTAAATGAACGTCATATATCTAGAGGCGAAAGAACTTCTAAGTAAAGCCAAAGCCTCTCTAAAACCTACCAACAACAACGTCATATATTGTAGGACGTATCAAAAATACTCAGACATGTTGGGTAATCCCGAACGACACTCTCATCACGTGCAGAAAACGTTCTAGTAGTTAATGGTAGAAAGTAACTCGAGCAAACAATTTGAAAAATAAGCAAGTAGTCGACGAAAACGCATTGTGCATTGCGATGAGTTGGTGTTTACAATTGCATTTCAATGGCAAAGATTACAAGCTATCTGTTTTATGAAAAAAATTAAATGAAATGAAAAAAATATTTTTTTTAGTAGTATTAGTAGTTAAGTAATTTCTTTATAATTTAATTAAAGTAAACCACAAAAAGCAGCAAATGATACACGAACTGCTTGAGGTGAATAAATATAGCATTAGCATTAGAGCAGTTTATATAAAATCTCACATACAATTGTTCAACTACGGCAACAAACATCGGTGTAACTTATAAGAGTCCTACAAAAATTACTTTTTTATTTAATATTTTGAAACCAGTTATTAGCCTGTTTAAAAACCGCACGTTCTGGAAACCAAAAGAAAATGCATTCACTTCGTGAATCTGACGATTTTTTTCTGTATCACCTACAGCTTCTTAGAGACGATTTAAAAACTCTTAAAACTTTTGACTTGAGCTCACGTACACAAAATTCCAATCTTTGTTTTAGTATAGTGAATTAGTAAGAAAGTAAGAACATTGTAAATCCATGTAATCAGTTCGTCGTTGAACTTAGCTTGCCTGGTGTACTAATTAACTAATGTTTTATATCAAGTTGTTCTAGGTACAATATTATTATTTAAAATTATCTGAGCAAAACTAATTAATTTACACCGTAAAAGCTAATATACGCTAGAGAAGGAGCAGCCTGGTGATTTTGTTTCAAGTGAGAGAGATACATTATTAAGTAAGTATGTAAGTAATGATTATGCCAAATTCGCTCAACGTGTAGTGTTTTTCATAAAGGTGTCAATTTATTGAGAAATTTCAAACCACATTGGGCTAGATGTTGTTATTATGTTAGACACTTTCTTTGTTGAACTTAAATTACTGAAGTAATTAAATATTTACGGACTAAAATAAATTGCAGGATTTGTTCTTCAGTTACTTGCTTTGTACTAGAGGAAGTAACAATTGATAATTAAAAAGAAGAAGATGTTTTTAATTTTTGTAAATTATGTATGTAAATAATCACATCCAGATCAATATATACTTTATTATATTTTCGCTGGATTCATAGCTGTAATCATATCGTTTCATTTGTTTCATAAGATCGGCAGATACACTACAATCAATTTAAAAGGTCTTTCTAACCTAGCAAGATTTTCTTAAACTATACATAAATATTTTCTGTGCATCATGAGATTTTTTTCTCTTCAATTTTGCCCTGAAATAGTGGGAGAAAAAGGCCACCTTTGAACAGTGACTCATATCTTTTTTTTCGTAGAAATAGCCAGACTGTATCGCTTAACTTTTTTATTTCAATTGGAACGAATAAGACGTATTGCTCCATTGCTTGAAGTAAAGTTTTAACAATTTAACTTTTGCCATTTTTACCTTAGCGCTTTTACCTTAGCGGATCTACAATTCATATTGGATAGCAGACATTTTCGTTTCTCAGTGATGGAAGGGCACCTAATCCTGGGTTTACTAGAACATTTCGATATGATCCAGTCCTTTTTCAGTTGGTACAAAAATCATAGCGAGGATCTGGATCGTTTAATCGTGTGGCTTTGAGTTTCCTGATGTTAGGGTTCCGTTTCTCAGCGTTAGCTGACAATACGGTGACTCAGAACTTCATTCTTGGAAAGATATTCTACCCATATCGCTAGACCGAACAAGCATGTATCTTATTCATACTTCGAAATATTTATTCGTTTCTCAAATCAAATGTTCGATGCGCCCCACTAAAGTGGCCTGTATAGAAATGTGACCAGTTCATTTTAATTATTTATTCATTAAGAATTTTACTATGCCTCAAAAGCTTAACAAAATATATTTGTATTTCTGGGCTTCTTGAAAGTAATGGAAAAATAAGATCCAAACATTCACTGGGAATTAGTTTAATATCAAATAATGTATGACAGGAAACTATGTCAACAGGTCTTGGCCTGTTGCAACAAACTCCGAAACCGCTCACGGTATCGCACCGTCGTCTGCCAATCCGTTATCCCGGCCATAATGGCGGACGCCTCAACGCCATCCTCCCACCTCAGATTAGGCCTACCACGACTCCTCTGTCCATGTGGACGGCCTAAGAGGACTTTACGGGCTGGGTCGTCCGGGTCCATGCGTATAACATGGCCAGCCTACCGGAGCCGGGCGAGCTTAATCCGCTGCACAACGGAGAGATCGTTGTACAGCTCGTCGTTGTATCGGCTCCTCCATTGTCCCTCCTCACGTATGGGGCCAACAATCCTTCTGAGCATCTTCCTCTCGAACGCGACTAACTAAGAGGATTTCGTCAGTTTTGGACAAAGTCCATGTCTCAGAGGCAAACTTGGTAAAATACTGTAATGTAAAAAATACACTAAATTCAGAATAACAGAAAGAAACAAAACAGAAAGAAACAAAAAGGCTGTACCGACTGTAGTTAGACACACTGTAACTGCCACCCTTGTACTTTGGGGGCACAGTTGCTTTGTGTATGCGCAAGGGGTCGGTCTCTTACGCACACAGCCGCACGTCCAATCCATCCCCCAAAAAACCACTTCATACACGCACGCACGTAGTGGTGCTGGCCGGTCAAGCTTCAGCTTACAGGGTTCGTTCTTCGTTTCTGCAAAGATCTATCAAAGGGTCTTAAATGCTTCAATTTGACAATATACAGTGAAAAGCCTTTTAAATGCTTGCTTTTACGGTTGTCAAAATAATGTAGAAAATATAAATTTTCGATGTCTAAGGACTAAGATTATTAACATTGGTAAATAAGGAAATTTTATTGCCAAACATTAAATGTAATTAACGATATTTTCCCCACCTCCAGTAAAGATCGCATCCATAAAGATGCCGCTTTTCGTTGGTGCCTATAATATACATACATTTTACAGACTGCTCATGGTGAGGACAGGCGCACCCTGCAATCCGCACCGGCTCGATCTGTGATTTACGCTTCGTCCGGTCTTGCGCGGTGCTTCAGCGTAGAGTTGCGTGTTTTGTTGTGTGTTGTTTGCTGCTACTGCTGTGCCGCCGCTGCAGCTCGTCTCGACAGCGCGAGTTCGATCTTCACGTGGAGGGAAACCAAAGCTTGCATTGCAAAACCTCAGCCGATCTGTGTGCTGCCGTGCGTACGTTTTGTGCCGCCACCACGACAGTGAGTTAATCCTGGAAGCGTTTTCGGTCTCGTGCCCCCCTTCGTATAAACGATCTCGCGTCCAAGTGAAAGTTAATCAAAACGGCGTGTATGATTACAAGAAGCGTGTATGTGTGCGTTTGTGGCAGTGTGCGGGAGAGAGATGGAAGAGGATTCGGTACTGATAACGCAGTAAAAACACGACCGTCCATCGTTTATTTGTTACCTCACAGGCGCGTACACACATTACATTCTGCCTCTTTTCGGTTCTCGTTGGGTCTCGTTCTCCTCGTGCAGAGTTTGAGGTTATTCTTTTTTTGCCGGTATGACAAATAATCCAACAAATCAACTCCGAAAAAACACCCCTTAATCAACATTCAATATCCGTGCTCGTTTCGGTGTTGTGTTCTGGTTCCCTGCGGTTGTTCTGGTTAGCGAGGTGAAAAAAAGAACCAACATAAAGTCATCTTGCGACAGCAGCACCACCACCAACTTCGATCCGTGCAAAACCGCACCGTTCGAACCCGTGTGGCACGGCACAGCTGGCACAAGATCGACACAAGCGGTAATACCTTTCGGAGTGTCTCTCTTCCTCAGACAGAGAGAGGTATCGTGTGTGTGTGTGCGTATGAGTGTGCGGCTGCTCCAACATTGTGTGCTGGCTTTTCGCGATCCCCACAGCGCGGTTCTCCCGCGCGCGCGTCACGCATTCTTCTTCGCGCTGTCACCGCAGAAGCGCGCGCGGCTCGCGTGTGTATTTCTTTTGCTGCTCGCAGCCCCACAAACCCCTGCATATCGTGCGTATGTGAACGTGTGGTTCGACCGACAACCGTACGCCGGTGCTGATCCATCCACTGGCGCTTCTCTTCTGTGTTCGTTCGTTTGTTGTACGATCGTTGGACGCGTGGTGTGTTTTGCGAGATATTGCGTGTGTTAAAAAAAATGCGCGTGCATCTCGCTTTTGCTTCACGAAACTTGTCCACGCGCGACTGCAAGTGTGTGTGTGTGTGTAGGGAGGAAGGGAGCGGGTCATCTGCTGCATTCTGGTGCAATAACGGTACAACCGGGTGGTGTGTCTGTGCACCAGCAACCTGCCAGCAGCGTCGTGCCCCGTGGGGATGCTGCAAAACCGGATCTTTTATCAGTCATTATCGGCGCACTGCCCGGATGCAACGTACCGCCACACAGACACACACACACATACAGTCGCAGAGCGGTCTTCGAACCTACCTGTTGTGTCTTGCCGTCTTGTCTTGTGGAACGGTGTGCAGTAGGAAGAGTGCGTGTGAAGGTTGATCTTCTAAAAAAGCACAATAGAAGATAGAGCAAAGCAAACACAAACACCCGTCTAAATCGGTTCCCCAAGTGCGTGTTGCTTGATATTGACGTGTTAAAGCTTCCGATAAATCTTCACCTGGCGATCGTCACCTCACGCACGCTCTGTCACCAGCGCCCTTCGATCAGCCTTGGGTGCGTCTTGTGTAGTGACGATGCGATCTGGTGCCGTGTAGGTGTCGAGGCACGGCCCCCGTTCCTTTGTCTCCGAAGGTTCTTCTTCGCCCCGGAAAGTGTCAAATCCGTGAAGTCGAAGCGTGGTTGTTGTTTATTTTTAGCACAACAAACAAATGGTTTAAGTGTGTGTGTGTGTGCGTGTCTGTGTGCCAAACGGGAAGAAGATCCGTTTCTGCGGTGCTGTCGACGTGTTTGCTATCGGATGTTTGGTGCCCCTCGAAAGCCGTTCTGTGCTGTACAATTGATGTAAATTGTACTGAAGTGAAAGATAAAACACCCCCTCTCTTTCTCTCTCTCTCCCTCTCTCTCTCTTCATACACAAACTTGCAAAGCGATGATCACGCTTTGTCGTGATTTTATCATAGAGCTGAACCCAGAACCGATGATAGGAAATGACAGTTTTAGATAGGAGCAACCGGGGCGAAACGGTCAGGCAGGACGAAACGATCACTTACAATATTGGTGAAATTGTAGAGTGAATTTAAAATTGAGCTATTACGAGTAATACTCAAGAAGATTGAGTACATAACTAATGTGAATGTAGAAGACAATATTTATTTTGGAGATGTTATGAAAAAAGCAACCATTCTTTTTCGGTTTAAAAGTTTGGCTATAACAAATTGTTAAATTGTTCGATTGGGGCAAAATGGTCCTAAAACAAATGTAACTTTAACAGAGTAAATGAGGCTAGAGTTGCAGTTTTTGGTACATCCAGCAAAGACGGGCACAGATTATTTCACTGGTTCCTATTATTAGACTTTTTATTTTGCTAACGCATTTGTAATAATGGTGGAATGGATAAAAAGAGCTTGATATTAAAACGAGAAAGTATAAAAAGTTTATTTTATGATTCAAGAATTCTACGCATAACTGATACCAAGGCAATTTAGAGACCTGGGTAAACCATTTCTGTTCGCTATAGCAACGCCACCTTGACAGCTGGTGTGTGCATTGTAGAGAGCATGGTGAATTTGAGAAAAAAAAACTTATTTTCTGCAAAGCATTTTTATAAGCTTTATAATAAAAATGTGCGTTTCATTAGTATCGGTGAAAACGTTTACTATTTTTTTATCTATTGTTAAACAAACAAAACCAAATTGTTTTTTAAATGCTCTAATATCTCTTTAAACGGTGAGTTTTTTTGCTAATGAGACAAAAAGCTGCGCAACGTTTCTTCAAAATAATCAACAAAAATATTTATATTCCAGATCTTTGTAATTACTGTGATTGAAGAACTTAACAATCTAAAAAATGTGAGAGTTGTTTCATTTTTGGCTAGAAAATATTAGTAGATAAGTCGATGTATACTACAACTTCATTCTATAGTATACTACAACCATAGATATTTCGTTTTTATAAGCAAATATTGCTAACAAACATAACTCTTCTTTCTTTTTTGTTCTAATTAAACTTCTTAAAAACTGCCGACAAATGTAGATATCATTGTAGTGGCGCTGCCATAACGAATATTGTTTCAAAAGACACAACAGAAACATGTTAAAGCTGTAAAATTGAAGTACACGATGTAGTTGTGGGAACTAAACCTAGCCTTCGAGCAGATGTTGATCTCCATTTTTCAGTGTTTAGGTTTATGACTATTTTGCCCCAAACGTAGGACCATTTTCTTCCATAGCTATGTCCGTTTTGCCCGACTCATACGAGTATCAGGAAATTAAATGGTTGTTTTTATTTTCTATTTGTTATACATAAAATTTCATTCAAAAACTAGGCATAGATTCGGACTTCAACATTAGTAAAGAGTATTTTATTCGTTAGCAATGTAACGAAAAGTCTTAACATCCTTACCATGACCGGTTTGTCTCAGATATCCCTACGTTATCCAGCAGCATCCGATCGTCTGTGTGCGGTGATGATTTGACAGCGATTTGTTTACTTTTTCCTTTTTCCTTCTGCCTTTGTGCAGTCCGGGTAAAGTGTGTCATTTTTTTCAAATGTTTTATGGGTGCAGCTAGCCTTTGTTGCACTAGCAAAATTGCATGGTTGCACTTGAACATTGCACTGCACCGTAGCCGTTGTTTAGATTGTTCGTTACGTTAACGCAGCTTAAACACGTGGGTGTAGTCGGTGGGTGTTTAGTGAATGGAAGAGTGGGGGCTCATCGAAGGAGAGACCGGAGGGGGGTATCTGTTCTCGTGTAATGCAATTGAAAGATACTGCACATGAGATGGTGCTGAAGTGATAAGGAAAAACGTGAAAGGTAAGCAAGTTTATTAATAGATTTTGTTTTCTTAATTTCGTATATTGAAATCACTATACATTATAAACTTATATCTCATCCATTTATCGATACAATTGCATCACATTCAACTCTCACCTTGGTACACGCGTACTGCACGGTGACACACTTATCCTTTTATTACACCCCTTCCATCCATTATCACCTTTTGTCCTTCGGTCGGGGGCGAAATATGTTTAATTTTGTGTCAAATTGTTTCTCATCTCCACCGAAAGGCAGTGTATGCAATTTTCACCATCTCTTATCCATTTGCAGCCCACCCGACTGGGACACACGGCGCAAACGTTTATGACGGAGGGTTTCTGCTAACGTGGGCTTGTTGATGGGGTAGGGTGGGATGAAGTAGTGGTGGTGGTGGACCTCCATATCGTAAATGCCGTTGCCGATTATGGCTGCAAACAACCGGCATGCGGTGTGTGGTGCGCGCATACATGGACAAAAGCCGTGGTGTGTTTTGCGCAGGCCAAGGCTTTTTTTGTCGCCAAGGGAACACACGGGCCCGAGGAGCGTGTGTTTGATTTGATGCTGATCGTGAAATCCGCACGGGATGGATGATGATTCTGTGCACGTTCCTTTTTTTTCGCAAAATCCGGCATTGCGCAGATTGTGCGGAAAGATAAGCTCTGTGGAAGGGAGAGAGAGATACATGATTTTCGAACGTCAGAGTCCGAGGTTATGATAGTATCAACTGCTTTGGAGGGATGGTGTGATGGTAAAAAAATATTTTTGAAAGTTATATCTTACCACAGCATACAACAGGGAACTTATTACCCATGTTTTTTTGACAATTTGAATGAAAATTATAATGCTTGTTTGATAGGATTAATGAAATGTTTGTGTGGAAGTTGATAGTTTCAAGTGACAAAACAAAAACCCATGGTAAAAGAGTTTTTTTCTATTATCTTTACAAACAACAATGTTCTGATATCTAATATTTTAGTTTGAAATATCATGCATTGCAACATATTGATCTACTGATTGAAATCAAAGTGGTTAATAAATAATGTGACTTTAACATGAATCGCCAAGGGCGACCTTCTGTTGGATGGGGTTTCATATTTGCTATCATTAAGACATCACAATGCAGTTTGTAGTAAAAATCCTAAATAATCCAGCTTTTGCTAATATAGGAATCTCCCACATCCAGAGTTTAGTGCATCGATTGTCGGTTACACTTCAAACACTTGGGTAGAAATTCTTCTTGGTTGCCTTTGGTTGGGTTGGTTGGTTGAGTAGAAATTATTTCTTCTAAATCGAAATCAATGTTCAATAACATAGCCCATGCTACAGAACGATGTTAAGACCGTTTCTCAAAACCATTGTTATACTTAGATACTGTCTTGAGAGAGAACTCTATTTTTCCCTGTCTTTCATTTGATTGAACATGTCTGTCATGGACCTACTCATCATTCGACGCGTGTGTATTATTTTCTGTTTGTGTTCCATTGATTTACTTACGCGAGAGCAAAAACTCTTGCGATGAAAGTTTTTACTGATAATATGTTATATGATACCTCGAAGTATTACAAAGCGCTGCATAAAAATTCAAATTTTCCTTTCAATTTTTTTTTGAAAATAAAGTAAATAGTAAATAAAACCCTTAGATCGGATATAAAATATGTTGTAGATTTTCAATTTTTTTTACATTATGTGAAAAAGCTGTCACAATACATTTATTCTTGATTTGGGTTTAAAATTTTGAAGACAGCTTTCATAATCATAAAAATAATTATGGCTGTCACTGCTTTAAAAGCGGAAGATCTTATTTGGCGACTCTTTAAGATCGTTTGCGAATAAAAGAGTATGGTTGAGATCCTTTTAAAACTGTTAAATCTTTGTGAAGCGTAACAAAACTGCATTAAGTGCAAATAGTTTTATGATGCCACACATGATTACATGCTAAGACTTAGAAGTTTTATGAGAGTGCTGATAAAGACTAAATGATCTTATGGACAACCGTCCACAGCTGTCAAAATCGTTGACAAATACAAACAAACGTACAGTCAGTGATTTGCTGTTCTGCAGTTGCTAGTGAGAGAAAAAAATAGTTATTTTCGTCTATTTTTTACTGGTTTGGGGAATAATTGAAGTTTTCTATATAACACAACACACTCAATATTTAATTACAGAATGTCAATCAAAATCGTGTAAACGATTAAAGACGGTGCAACTCTTATTAGCGGTCCGGAGAGAAGTCAAAGTCTTAGTGACCGAAAAACATTTGGTAGCGAAAAGTCAACCCCAAAGGACAGCTGATAAATAATCAACTATGTTACGAAAAGTGATTAAAGACGTGCGAAACAAATAATATTGAGGATATCATCATATAGCAAAGTTCAATTTGGGTAGTCTTAATATTTGCAAATAAAGAGTGATTGGTCTTAAAGAACAAAGAACAGATGTTTTTAATATGAGTAAAGTAAAGGGCGCACAGTATTAAACTAGTTTAATGGCGAAGTTTTAAGGCGATTTTAACAACGTTTTACAGTGTGTATTTCACTTGAAGTGCATTTTAGGCTTAGGGATTTGTCTGCTAGTGGTCTTAAAAACGTTTTTTTTTATTCTGTAGTAACGGCCTGGCCTTATTCTGTGACTAAGTGTACCCGTCCATATCAAGATTGTAAATCCTGCGTATGGGGGGTTGTGACTAAGTGTACCCATAGCAGAATAGTCAATCCTGCGTATGGGGGGCGGTAGTGGTCCGAATGAGATTCGAACCGGCGACGGGCCTTTTGACAGCCCTACGCCGTTACCACTGGAAAACGTTTTAAAGCGTATGAAAATATAAAAACTGTTTTGCACCATATAAAATAATAAAAAAAAAATCTTTGTGCTTAGTTCACCAATGATAAAACTTTTATAATACATGGGTGAGACTAAATGGCATAGGAAATGTTTCTTGGGTAGAGAACAGTAAAACAACAACTAAAAAAGATACTAAACATATTAGATAATATTTTGGAGAATTTAAGGCATTTATATAATAATATGAACTTTATTGAATTTTGCAATGTTTCTGTCATTATAATCATTGGAATCACATTCATCGTTTTTTAACGATTCCTTTCGGAATTTGGATCCTAATGTGTGACTTTAATTCGTTTTTTTAATACTTAGTTAGTTACGTAGAGAACTAAGCTTTCTTCATTTATGTTTTATTTGTTAAATAAATTGAACGCATGGTCTATAATATTTATAATAAATAGGTTTGCTGTGAAATAGGAGCTGGAGATACGAGACAAGTAGCACAGAAGAGAATTTATAAATGTAACACGTTCAGTTTGGAATGATGTCTAAATATCAGATTAGTAACATTTGGTGGTTTTACCTACATTTACATCGCTAACGATGGACAAACCAGAACTGCGCACATGGTGGAGGAATGCATGAGTTGCAAATACTAACCACAAACAAAACACCGTCATCGGCACTCTCACGATACGTATTGGATTCCTCCGGCTTCTTATCATTTATGGCACTTTTTTCTTTACCTTCATCCTTCCAATCATACACCGTAACACATTGTAATCACTGACATTTCATCGAAAAAGCCAGCCCCATCTTGAACGTCATCGAGCAGCGACGTTTTATGACATCTACACCCTCTTATTTGCATCCGCAAACGTATGTTGATCGATCGTGTTTGGTGGGTCAGTTGGGGTAAATTTGCTTATCAGTTCATTACCCAAAATAGCAACCAAACACCCACCAAACTGAGGCTAATTCGAGAAGAGCGCAGAGTTCACGGGTTTGGCGTTTGAAAGACGCGCGTTACACGTTTGTAGTAGGACAGCAAGGAGAAAAGCGCCACAGATTGTGATCAATCATTCACGGGCAGGTGCGCAGTGGATACGATGTGTGTCGTGCTGGCTTTGATACACTTCACTCAAAGTGCCGTTAAACGATGATGTAATGGTCGAACAAAAACTGATGCTAGCAGACAGTTGGTCAGCTCGTTACATGTCCCCTCAGCCCGGAAGACTGGCGGAGCACTTGGTGGAGGAGGAGGAGGAAGAGGAGGTGAGGTGATTATAGCAATTTCCCACCAATTTCCTTCCCCACGACCGGCAGCAAACAACCCGGCTGCTTGTTGATTGCATTTCACCCCCGAGCGGGCTCGATTCGAGTGCAGCAGTTCCAGCGGTATCTATTTTTATCCTTATCGTGTGTATCGTACACCTCACGGAGCACCAACGCCTTATCGATGGGTCGTGAACGCGATCGTTAGCTGCGTAAAGGGTAAATGGACAGAGAAGCTGGAGGACCGTCGGTCGTCGTGTCTTGGCAAAGGGTGCGATTAATGGAATTGTGAGCAGTAAACGGCGTCAGCCCTTATCATTCTATATCAACGTGTGCTGGAACAGCGAATAATCAGTATATACTGCAGATGATGGGATGAAATCAATGAATGATGGGATTTTAAGATTGGAATATGGAAGTATAGCGAACTTGAGGTCGTGTATTTACTACCTAATAAGTCTAGAGCTCCGGAAATGAGACTCCAACAGAAAAGGCGAAAGGGTTTCTCTGTCATAACTTAAAACAAAGCACTCCCTATCGACAAGAACGAGCAAAGCGTTCGCTTGTTTACGTTGAAGGTCATTTTAAACAGCGCAGTGGGCCAGGGTGACATCATTCCTAGGGGCAGAAATCGGTGTGTCTTGTTCAAGATCAGCGCAAGACAGATCGGGGCGAAAGGTAAACAGTGTTAACTTGTTTAAAATTCTTGTAAAGTACACACTGTACCTTAGTGTTTAGATGTTCGATTTGTAAACGATGGTGTCCTCCCTCTAGCCTGATGGTCTTGACAGGGACAAGCATGAGCTGGCTGCCATGAAATATATCTTCCTCACGCTGCAAGCAGATTGTTTGGCAAGCCAGAAGAATGCTCAATACTTTGCGTAATATAAACGAACTACGTCTTGACCAAAGTGTTATGTTTACCGGATACGGTACGTGTGTGGTATGCTTCCTGGATTTTAACCTAATAAATTTACATGTGCAAAGGGTAGAACCAAGTTATTACATTACATAGCTAAGGAAGGAAATGGCTGGTTTACAGGTTGCTGGTTTTGAAATGGCTGGTTTTGAAAATACAATGAGACTATTCTTGCACGTGTACTTACGCACGTACTTAACGTCTAAAACTGTGCAGAGTTCTCGGGCTATCTATTCACCTTAGTGTGGTTCTACATTGCGTCTTTATGATATGGAGTGGATGGCCATAAACCATCTCGATCACAGTAAAAACAGTTTTGTCAGATCTGGATAGTGTTCTCAGAGGTATTAGTGAGTCCTGAAAATAAAAGGATGTGATGCAATTTAGATTCGTCCATTTGGAACGAAGTTATTTGAGATTCATGGTTTTACAAACCAGCTCAACATCGTAACACAGTTTCTCATCAGCGTAATTCGGACAATTCGGACACGTAAACTTTTAACACGTACACGTAAGCATGATATCAATGCCGAATATCAAGTCGAATGTAGTAGTACTGACTGAGTACTGACTCTCCTGAATTCGGGTGTTCCAAGTCTCAGGAAACCAACCATATAAATGGCTTAGCCTTGATCAACGATCGTATGAAATGATATGCAAAATAAAAGGGATAACAAAGATTATAATTAAATTAGCACTACTTCGAAATGACTTTGCCTCGTTAATCAATAGTGTGTGGGGCTCTACCCTCTGCTTAATCCTTTGGTACCCTTTTGTTGCATAGGATTGCCACAGGCCAATTATATTAGTATAATCAGCCTGTACCGAAGTTTGGGTTGACTTGTAGAAGAAGTTTCCCTCAGTATCACTCTGTGTCATGGAAGAGGCTTTCTTGTGCTTAATTTAATAGAAAGCACATTACGCACACATTTGGTGGTAGAAAAAATCCCTGATAGATTTTTATCACCTTCTCCTAGTACGTGACTTAAGTTATAGTCAATTCAAAATAGTGTCAATATAAATAATATAGTCAAAATAGTCAAATAGTGTAGTAATGTTTTATCTTTGCTATTCTTTAATATGTAATATAAAGATAAATACGTGATCGTTCTGATAATACAACGACATTTCAATACATAAATTAATTTATGTTTAATTAATAAATTATACAGTGCTTTGATTAGACGAATTCTGGCAATTTGAAGCATTAAAAGCACAAACAAATTTCGCTCTAAAAATATATATTCAGTTAGAAAAAAATCATTTTTTATTTATGTTTACTTTGTAACTCACAGTACTCCGTTCAGGGTTGCAGAATTTATCTGATTCAGTCTGCAAGCGTCATTTTTTAGACACATTGTTGCAGCATGTGAAAATATGTTAGAAATCAAGGATTTACTGATAACATGCAACAGTATGTCTAGAATGTGTGCCAATGTGTTTGATCAGATAAGCGAGAACTGAAATTTGGACTCTGCTCTCAGGTGCAGCTATGAGTGAAAAAAGGTAGAGCACTCAATTTAGATAAGCAATGTTCGAACTAATTTGTGTTGGCGAAAAAATATCTGTATTCGTCATGATGACCTATTAAAAGTCACTATATTCCATCTAAATTATGCAAAAATGATACATGAAACATTCGCTGACTGTAAAATTGATTTCAGCTTAAATATGGCGAAAAATATCATTGATCGTTCAATTCCATGGTCCAGGCGTATGAAACAATATATTATATTTGCTAGATTATTAGCCCATGAATTTATATGTTGTTCCTAATTATTGCTGGGTGATAGTTTTGAATTTTTTACACACGTTTGTGTCATAAAATCATTTTTGTATCTTCTCAAAAATGTAGTTTGAGATTCAGAGAGTGTTCTAATGGAGTGTTCTAAAGCGAAGATGAAACCACAGTATATAGTATACCAACCTACTTAAAACTGAACTGTCAGCCCAACCAATTTTCCACTCAATTTATGCGCATGGAAACGTTTGCACCATTAATTTAGTAATTAAAATGACATCTTTCAAAATGATCCCTGCTTCCACCACAGCTCCAAATGCAAAAGCCGTACAAAATAACCACTCTAGCCATTAGAGCGTTGTCACCTCTACCGAACAGTCAGCAGCAGCAGCAGCCGGAGCCCGTTCGCGCTGGTGCCTTTCCTATGCACCTTACAATGCACCGTAAGCAAGATGCTTCGGCTCGGTGCCGGATGACGATACAGTCATCTTTGCTTTCTATTTTTAGCCTTAGCTGGAAGAGAGGCACCCAGGCAATTTGCATTCAGAAGACGGGCAGGTCGAACGGACGGTCCGCTGCAGCCATTCCAGTTTCGGGTGCCGCATTTTCAAATTCCCCTGACGTGAAGGCGTCACCGCGAAATGCTGCTTCCTTCTGCTCCAAAACAAAAAAAAAAACACACACACACACAGAAGAAGAAAACCGTCCGGACGGCTCCAAACTGACCAGCCGGCTATGCTAATTTATGTAGATAAACAAACGAGGCTTGCAGCACTGGTGTGGGACACAGTGACATTGGGAAGCAAATATACCCCTATACAGACGCACACGGGCAAGAGTAAAATGTATCAAAACCGAGAGGATGGTTCAAGATTGTCCCACTTGTGGTATTTTCTTTCCATTTCATTTTCGATGTGGAGAGTCCCTGGGATCGGGTTGGTGGGACCCAGTCTGTGGACGGCAGGCACTGATGGTTCGTGTTCTAACGTTCGACCAACAAACAGTCGATAAATTCGCTAGCGTGTCCCAGTCTTAGCCGGTTTTTGAAGCAGAAGCTGCCTCAGTGATCCTCCAGCAGTGAGTTTATACACTATCGTTCAATAAATCTGTTACAGAGACCACAGAGGGAAGGATTGTTTTTATTCGCCCAAAGGCCCAAAACTCAAACAGGTTCGCGGTGTGTGCATCTTTGAATCGGTCAAACGGCTATAAGAATGTGGTTAATTTGCATTTGCGTAAAACAGACGAAAACAAGAGTGAGGCCAAGCGGACGGAGATGGTGGTTGTGAAATATATTTAAAGCGTCTTATCTTACTGTGGCACTCGTCTAGGACAAATTTAGATTCGTAGGGAAGAGCTTTATTTATAAACGTAGCGTGATGTAGCTTAATATCTGTATTTTACGTATTCTTATTTTAAATTTTACAATCACATGTGTTTAAAACGTGAAATAATGTAGTTAAAATGTATTTTTGTGAACTCAAAATGTTTTATTTTTATTTCGATTAATAATTTAATTCCCGTTTTCTCTTTCTTTTATTTCCAGATTTATGCAATCATTCCTTCCGAACGGGATCGTTTGCCACCCGGGCAAACGCAAACAGACCGATCGCACCACGGTCAATGCCAAGGCGCACTGGCCGTGTTGAGTAAATAATATGACCCGATGCTTGGCGTACAGGAACGCCGTCTCGCGCCTTGCGGTTCCTAGCGGGCCTTATGCCAATTTTGCTTGATCTGCTGTTTGTTTGTTTAAAGACGGGGGTAATTCGCTCTTCATCGGTTTGCCGTTTGTGTTGCAAGCACAACAGTTGCAAGCACCGTAAATACGGTTGGGCGGTGCGTTTTCTTCACTCACTGTTGTTGGTTTCCGCAAGAGCGCAAGAGTGTTGTCGCGTGTAATACGAGTGTGCGTCGCCGTTTTTAATGCAGTGAATGCGGGGCAAAAAGCGGCGAAACTGGGTTCGGATTGCATGAGAAAAAAAGGAACGGTGTTACTGTATGTGATTGTATTATATTTGTGTTTGTAGAATTTTGCATTTTGTTCTAGATTCGTTGGAAAATTGGAGTAAAATAAGATGAAAAATATCGTAAAGAACGCATCGATGGCAGTGATGTATTTCGTGCACTTTAGTTGATGTTATTGAACTTGAAAAACAGTAAACAATAACCGTAGTGTGATTTTGCGCGGTTCATTAATTTATTTGCTGATGTTTGGTGATTTTATTCAAGGCACAGGGTTTCTCGCGGGTAGATTGACATTTTGAATGTATTTTAAGACTAGTTCCTATGTTCTTTTATAGTTTTGAGGCTACTATCAGACCGTTTTGCTTTAGTAACTGTTGTTAAATAACTTTTTCATAATTACCTCACACTAGATTAATATTAAAATCCTTATTATTTTCGTTAAATTCATCCCAAAGTTCTGTTACATATTTGTATGATAAACAACAACAAAATGTCCCTGAGGTACGCGGTAAGGAAGATACGCGAAGTTTCATTTTGACTTCTTTTAGATTAAATTTTACGAATTTGATACATCGACATTAAAATGTCAACTAGTAAAAGAAGGCTCAAATGTTACATAAATTACCATATAAAAGTATTTTTAAATCATCAAGCAATATAAAAATACGATTTGTTTAACAATTAATCATTGGTAAACAAAATCATTTAAAAAACATATTAAAGAAAATTTTTAATGGAAAAACAAGACACAAGATTTGATTTTAACAGTGGTTCCTGATTTGATTTTATGTTGAATATTTATAATTTCCAATAAATAAAATTATATTTATTAGCACTGCTAAGGATCAAACTAAATATTGAGTACAACTTTTTGTTATGTTCAAATATGCCGATTAACTATTTTTCCCCCTTTTTAAATGTCTGCTACAGACATGGAAAACAGGTTATTCTACTCGGAAATGAAAATAAAATATAATTTTGCTGGATTTATACTTTATTTCTATTTACGGGTTTTTTTTTTGTTGGAAAATTTTCTTCAGGTTTTGCTCATTTTGCTCAATACGCGTTGTGCATCAATTGTACTAACAATGAAGTAAAGCAATGAAATATGTATAATTAAATCTTTTGCTCGTAAACCATTTTGGCGATTGTATTAATAAAAAAAAACTTACGTGCACATTTTGTTGTTTAAAATTATCGAAAAATTAAGAATCATCAAGCTTGAAATAATTCAGAACTCTCTAGTAAACCTTTTCAACAAATTTATTATATGACACTTATAAAAATGATCGAAATATTCCTGTGCATTGCCTTTCTCAACATCAACATAAAATATTCAAATGCTCTAAAATAGGCCTAAACTAGTCATAGCATTACAGGAAGTGTATAAATTATCGTACCAAAACTTTGTAATTCACCTTTCTTCGTGATCGATCGCCCACGATCGATTTTCATCAACCGGTGGCACATTAGTGCAGACATTTATCGTCCATTTGCTCTAGGATGTCAACGTACTGTCACAACAATTAAGCCTTCCAGGGCAACCTTCCGTTGTGCGAAAATTAAATTAAACAACTTAAAACAATTCCATCCATTTCGTAGACACGCACACATTGTGCCACGATTGCTCTTAACTAACAGACTTTCCTCATCTTCGCTCCTATCTCTTCCAGACAGTGTTTTCAGCTCTTCCTATCAGTTAAATTAACCAACCACCGTACGAAGTGATTCAAGTGGTTCGCACAGTGTGAGTGAATTAAAACGAATATATTTACAGCACAGCACTAAAAAAAAGGTGCATCTTACTTCTTTCCTGCTAGTGCCTTGCGCCGTCTTAGCGATCGCGTCCCGTTTGTTTGTTATTTTCTACACACCATTTACACGGCGTCTTGAGCGCGTTCAGTCTCGCGGGTGTGATATTGGTGCTACTATCAGCAGCTAACAACGTCGGCGTAGTGAAGTAGCTTGTCGCGCATAGTGGTAGTGTTGTTGTGCCCGTGGTCGGTTGGTGTGTTTTGTGTGCGGGGTGTTGTTGTAGTGTTTTTTTCTCTCTTCAAAAGTCAAGTGTTTGAGCTTATTATTAGTGAAGTGAGCGAAGCGCGTCCGTAGCTGCGTCGGTGGTTGTGTAGGGGTGCGCGCGTTCTGTTCCTGTTCCAAGTTCTCAATTAAGTCGATTCGAATTCGAAGTGTGGTGGCGCGTTGGTGGTAAAGAAACAACCCATTTGCTCGAAGGAAGAAAAAAAAAAACGGGAAGCTCCTCGCCAATCGACGATCGAGTAAAGAGCGCCGGCGGCTCAGCGACATCGACGCGACCGCACCAACCAACACGCGACGATTTGCCTGCAAACCCACCTCCCCACCCGGCCGTGGGGCGTTCGCTGTACATCGATTCGTCGACGAAAGGCGCGCGCTCTCTGCTGGTATAGTGTGTGTTGCGCGGGCATTGTTAAAAACAAGTCCGCGATATTTCAGCAATTTCAGTGCGTTCCGAACGCTCCTCCAGCGCAGGACAGTGGGCATCTCTTTCGGAAGTGGTACGTACCCATGGGATGGGCTCGGATTCGGTGATGGTGTTGATCGGATCGGGGTTTGGTTATCTGCTGTTAGTGCTGGAGGAGTGTGCAAAGTTCTTTGGGGGTCTTGGGTGGGCTTTGGAGTAGGCGCGAGATTAGAAGTACCTGGCAGAGTACACACACCGTGTGGTTTAATCCCAAATGCAAAGTAGCTCCAGTAGTGAACATCAAGACAAGATGTTTGTGAGAGATGCGATCAATCAGACTGATCAATTCAACGGCCAAGTTACGAAACTTAATTGAATGTGTATAGTGTGGCCCACATTTGCCTGCCAGTGGGCGCCCGACAGTGTCATTGGTGCATTAATTCTATTGAATATGGTTCTAAACTGCTCTCAGTTTTTATTGGTTTGTGGCCAGCAATGATACTCCTGGGAAGTGATTCGATGGCTTGGAGAGCAGGCAGAGCTGGGGAAAGTTTGTGATATGACGATTTCAAAGGGCACTTAGTCCAATTATGGAACGCATTACAGCCAGTAGGAGTGAACCGGATTGAAACGGTGCCAAGTGTTTGTACAAATAGGAACGCGCTCCCTGTAGGAAGCAAGGTCGTAGCAAGGTGGCATAAAGTGATTTTTACCCCTCCGGACAAAAAAAACCCAACCCTCCAACAAAGTGTGTTTGCTCGCCTTTGCAAGTCATGAGTAGCTATTTAGCGAAAAATTTAACAAGTCAATAGCAATAGAAAATCTACTACGAAACACGCATTCGTCTACTACGATTAACGGATACGAAACACAGTTCGTCACGTGTCTACTATTTGTCCCACTCCCCAACCTCAATAGTGCCGTCTGCTCTCTGAGCGATCGCCCAGGAAAAACTTCCCTACGCTAAAGTTCCTAACAGCAGCCGGCCAGGGTTATCAATTGATGCAGACTCATCAACAAGCACAAACATGTGCGGGCTTAAAATAGCACATTTTTACCGAGCGATACAACTGCTGGGAAGGTTGGGAAGGTTCTCCAACTTCTCGCCGCTCTGCCTTTTGAAGCCTTGAAAATAGTGTTTCCCGCTCCGGTGCAGGTCGTCTGGATGGTTACTGCCTCGATGAGAATTTCCAGCCATGAGTGTTGTGTGTGGCACGAGATAGATAAGCGGGCAGATGATTTATGTATGCAAACATGCTGATGGTGTGCGGCAGGGTCCATTTTGGGGGTGATCTTTTGGTTTTTTGGAGATCCGTCAGAGAGGATTGGAAGTCAGTGTAGCTTGTATTATCTGGTGCAAGCAGGCTTTTTGAGTTGCAAAATTCTAGAACATTATGAAATCTTGAGTTCGTGCTGTTGTACTTTGGAGCATGATGAACTTCAGGATTCTGTAAAGGTCAAGAACAAACACATTCCAGATCACTCATCAACATCTTGGAAAATCTCATGTGATTCAACCAAGTGTTTATGATTTTCCGGTTCTCGTCTTTATGTTTGCATAACAGAAACCGATCACCATGGGAAATTAAAAACCGTCCCAGTGGGTGGTAAGAATGATCAAACTCTCCTCTGTCCGAATAGTTGCTCGAGCAAAAACAATCCAATAATATTTCCCGCACGCACAGGGGCGTCAATGTCCTAATTTATGAGTAATAACCTCACTCAACGGCACACTCAAGCGTCCTCCGCCACGTCATTGGGTACACTTCATTGAACCAATTTGCGGAATTGCCTGCTATTAAATGTCGGGCCCACATTGGCAGTCATTACCCCAGCGCCGGGGTAGGTGATGGAGTTGGCGGTGTAAAGTGGATGCCAATAGGAATCGAGCTTCTAGGGTTTTGCAAGGACACACGGGCAGCCGACTTGGGTGTGGAACTCCGACCATATTAGCAAGATACTCTGGAACCCGGGCCGGGTTCTTCTTTATGATGCTTCCGACATTGTGATAGGGCGGGAGAGGTGCCATTTATTGCATGGTCATGACTCGTCGTCTGTTTGCTCTGTTTGGCCCCAAAACTCGCGAGGGTGCGTGCGTGTTTCGTTTGGTGGGCCGAAATTTGCAAGGCTTTTCTGTCCGGACTGGATGATAACAGGGTGAAGTGAACGAACCCGGAGGTCTGTTCCGTATCGGTGACCCAGTTTCGGTTGGCGCTGCTGTACTTTTTGGAGTGCTGAAGAAGGATAAGGTTGCGTGCGTGGAGAGGAAGAGCGGACACGTTTGTTTAAGTTGATGTGTGAAGGTAGAAGGTAGCTTAGTACTTGATTGAATGTTAACGTTCTTGAACGGATGATTGCTCACTCAAGCGTCTCAGCTATTCCACTTATGATCACATATTCGCATGCATTTCCTACCTGCAAGAATACCTGTCCTGATCTAAGCTTGTGCTGTCGTTTATACATAAATCTCTCCGATTTATGGATATTGCAAATCGAGCTTTTAATTGGAAGCAGTGCATTTGCATTATATGATCGCTGATGGTTAGACGCAGTGTACGTCTGTAGACCACAATAGAGATCGTACACGTCCTCTCAAGCAACCAGATTGATAAGCTCATTTCAAATGTTCCAGGACATTCAGGACAGATAAAAATAAACTAAAAATGCCTTTATGAGGCACAGATTAAGTTTAGTCACATTCTAAAATGGGTTTATTTAAAGAAGTGGAGAACAGGTTTAAAGAACAGCTGAAAAAGATAGCTTGATGCAGGTTGTGTTGTTCCGTTGACTTGAATTGATGTATAATATCTGCATCTATTATCTGTGAAGAGATGTACACAAATACCAAATCTGGCTGTAGATGCATTGATGAGCCAAACAAAGTACCGCGATCCTCTCGCACAAGGTGTCAACATTGTCTCGTGACTACATTAAACGTTAGTTTGCAAGCAGCTCGCACTGGCTGGTTCCTTGCCAAGATTAGGTTTCACTGTACGATCGCACCTGTGATGCGTGCGCAACGTTGTAGCCGACACGCATTAACATGTGTCGCGGGCGCATCCACGCATCAACCATATCTGGTATCTATCGCTTCCTTGCACACACACACTGCCTGTCTGTTCGACATCGCTAGAACATAAATCATAGCATCGGTGAACATGGTACCATCGCGTGAAGTGAATCAAACGTAACTCAAACGGAACGCGAAGGGGTGGCTGGTGAAATAGAAACCGTAGGAAGTCGAGGGGTAGCAGCATGTGTATACCATTAGTGTCGGTTTGTGTTTCATTACCACATCGCCAGCGGGTGATGCAGCAAGCGCACCCCTGACTGGTCTCGAACGGTGTGGTCTGTTTTGTTGGTTGGTTCCGGTAGCGATAAGCTCACACTCTGCGTTGAGTATTATTGAGCTTTGAGTGTTGAACGAGTTGGCTAAAGCTGGACGGGTTTGATGAGAATGGGGCTGTGTTTGTGTTAGATTTGTGGTGGGTAGTCGTGATCTTCCACTCAACACGTCTGGACACTAATAATCCGTGGATTTAAGAATAGATTGATTTCTAGTTTTCAAACTTGCTTCTGTGTGATATATGTTCCAGAAATATGTTGCTAGGATAGGTTTATGACAACTTTAAGCATTAAAATTGCGATTTTAATGGCACATATAAGCGGTATTAATCAGGGCTTATGAGGGTTCATTACTCTAGCAAAAAGGGAGGTCTTCGCTGGCATTGTGGCCAACTTACCATAAATTCCTGTTTACGCACTTGAGATTAGAATTTAAGCATGAAATTATAGCAAAATTATTAGTATTAGTGAAGTGACTAACGAAAGATCACTAAGCAGAAAAGGTGAATATAATTGTACTCTTCGATAAGTTGGCCAAGGCGGACGTTAGTTTTGCGCACAATTTCATTAAAATAATTTAAGCTTGATTTTCGTCTTACTTGAATAATAATTAATTACCTAACATTTAAACATAAACAGGTGAATTAAATGCCAACGGTTAATTTGTAAAATTTCTATTGTGTTGCTATTATTAAATAATTTTTATAGAGTTAGAGATAAAGAAACTCTGACCCTTTGCAACTCTTTTTTGTTTAACATACTTGGATTTGTTGAGAATATACTGAACTAGTAGAGCTTTTTTTAAATATTCCTTTACTTGAGGTAGTTGTAACGAATTCTTGCTTCTGGTGATTTTTAACAGTGTTCTCTAAAAGATGTTATGAAGATGTTTCTGTTGAAATTTCATATGTATGACTAGAAGCGATTGAAGTGTTTTTATAACCAGGAATAATTGTTGTGAAAAATTAAAATTACAATTTTTAATATTTTTTTAGCTTTTATGATAGTTAATTTCTGTTAAAAATATCTTAATTTATTTACAGGTAGCAATATCTTCACAGTTATTAAATAAAGTTAAATCTTGACTTTCGGTTTTAATCTTAACTCAACAAATAATGTAGCAGACGCACGTGATTACTAGCATTGAATAATGTGTACTACAAAGCAAAACGAATTCGTATTCTCACGAAACCATAGCAAAACGAACCCTACTAATTTGATTTTAATTAGTTTAAGGCTGAAGAATAATGAATTCCATGAAATCAACCGATGTTATCGTTCAAAGCCACTTGTTTAGCTTTTCATACGATTTAACGATGCAAAGCTTTTAGGGCTGCTCGGTTGGCAGATAAAAAATAGGTTCAAAACTGATGCAAAGGTGATATATTTTTTCTATAGCTTTATCTAAGGCATTTTTGAAATTTGTGCACTTTAAACAAATTTTGCCGAAAGGTACTCCGACACGTTCTCTTATGAATGGTTTATGGAAATTATGAAAATTAAAAAAAAAACGTTTTACATGTAATCCGCACTTCCGCTTTTTTTTCAATCGTATTTCTTTATTTATATAAAAGTACAAAAAAGTGCTTTCTTTCTTGGATTTTGTTTTATTTATTTATTTAAATGTTAAAACTATTTCAATCCATTGAACACACCAGAACCAGCAGCGTGCACTCGTGCCACCGTTCGCTAAAATGTTGCGTTGAATAATTTCTTCATCCATTTTGCTTGATCTAATGAGCCTTATAAAATGTTCGATACACTTACCCCGATCGCTCACTCACCGTCGGGCTCGCTTATGGCTTCATTAAACAGCTAAACAACGACGGAACTGTGTCGTGTGGTCGTATCGAACATTTTCGTTCCCCGTTCGTTTGGATGGAGGCGCGGGAAAAACGGAAAACATCACTCACACGCAGCCTGTGTGTGTGTGTTTGAGTGTGTGATATCAGCCAAGAAGCGGTGGCGGTGGCCAAGACCAGTTTCCATCATCGTTCGGGGGGGTTGGGACGTGCTATAAATCATACGCTCAGCCATCAGAAAATGGTCGGCACCAGCTGTGTGTCGCTGCACGCCACGACGCTTGGCGAATGGTGGCGGTCCAGTGCCTCTGCACGTTGCTCGAGCGAGGAGCCCTTCGAGAATACATTTTAAAATGTAAAACAACGCACCAGCGGGAGCACA
This sequence comes from Anopheles epiroticus, assembly GCA_000349105.1. Lineage (NCBI taxonomy): Eukaryota > Metazoa > Arthropoda > Insecta > Diptera > Culicidae > Anopheles > Anopheles epiroticus. The sequence goes on from KB670903.1 coordinate 32,737, forward strand.
GAAAACAATGCGAAGAAAAAAGGTATGGCACGGCGGTGTTGGTTGCGCTTTATCGACAGCCTTCTAATGGTTGTAATTAATTTAATGCAGCTTTTCAATGCAACGCGTTCGAGGGGCGACCTCCCGTCTGCAGTGGGATGCATTGCGTGGTGTGCAATGCATAAAAACGACAAAATAAAACGGAACCATGCGAAGTGACGGTTGCTGGGTCTCGCATGTGCAAGCGCATGCTCGGAAGCGAATAAATAGATAAGAAGGTGCGTGGTTAGGTGCGAAAGAACGGACGCCATAGCGGTGTAGGGGTTGTGTTGCCGAAAGAATTAATATCTATTCGCTATGCGACACGCAGTTTCCCATTTTCATGTTGCCCCGAGTTTTCCGCTGCCTCTGGTCCGTGAACGCTTTTTGTCGCATGATTGTTGCCACACAGCGACCACCGACCGCCGCCCCCATCGTTGTTTCCCGTTGTGTGCCAGTTTCCTTGGCTGCCGGTATCATGTGGCCGGTTTCTCTTTTTTTTTTCAATTATTTAATAATTGTAATCAATTGAAAATTTATGCGTGAAACGTGTTTGCAAAGGGTTGGACGCTGCAAGGGAAAGAACGAACAGCCAGCTTTAGAAATTAATCTACCGCCGTGTTTTTTTTTCTTCGCTACACACAACCTGCAGAAAAGGAAAACCCGCTTCTACCGGCGATCGCTTTTATTGCGTAGCTTGCGCGAACGCCCGAGATGACTTCGATCGATCGGATGCTGTCGGAATGCCGCCAATGCGGGGCTTAAATCATCTCCCCATCGGCGGTTGCAGTTGTCAGGTTGCGGTTCGGTTTTGCGGTTTTTCCTTTCTCTGTTCGTTCGTGAAAATGGAAATGCAGGACTGAAATGGGAGGATCGTCACCGTGGTCTGCCGTAACGTCGTTAGGCATTAAATCCTTCTCGCATCTACCCCGACACACCGCTTGTGAGTGAGCGCTGGGGTGAGCATAATGGGGCTGAAGTTTAATTAGGTGGTGAAATACATTTCCGTTTCGGACGGTGTGGCGTGCCTGCTGCTAAACCGGTGGCGCCGGAAGTGATCGGTTTCGATCGTGCGTATCGGCAGCTACCGGTGTTGGCGTTGGTTGACGATAACGAAATTTGAAACATGCGATTGAAATCGACAGCAGTTTCTCACTTTGCCGATGGTTTGACATGCTGTTCATTTCGTTCGTATCTTATCGTGAAAGGATATGTTCAATTTATGGACGACACGATTGAATATGATCAGCGCGAATGGAGAGACTTCAATGAATAAACTTGTTAAGAAATGAATGCAGTTAGAACTATGGTATATGTAGATTTGGTGAAATATTTAGCTAGAGGAGAGGTTTTTTTTCAACATCATGCTGTTTTTCAAAACTGTATGTTTGCTTCTACACATTGATATTGATTCATATTTACTAGTTTCGAGATTTTCTACAGCGCACAAGGCCGGCAAGGCTTGATAATAAAATATATAATACAATTATATAAATAAATAATAATATAAATAGATGTTTTAAAATATTTTTTGTTGATAATTTTAGGCGGTAGTAATGACCAGGCCGTATTGCTATAATTCTGTTTTTCAGAGTATCATATTTGTTCTCATATATTCCTAGATTTTATTTTTATTGCTTTCGATATATACCGTGATTTGTGGCTTTCAGGGATACCTGATGGCCAACTGGTCATGGCGTAGACGTTTTACGAAGATTCAACAATTTTTAAACCACATTCAGACAGTCTTCCTATACGCCGAAGGAGTATGTGAACACCAACACATATAGTTAAGTTCTTAAGCGGTTTTAGAAGGCCTTGACCAACAATAGTTATTAATAATGAAGAAATTAAAATAGCTAAAAACAAGAAAATATTCAAACTAGTAATCGTAGCGATGAAAAAAAATGCATATGTTTTTAATGAATGCCAGGCTGAAGATTAGTTAGTATAGCAAAGACGACACAAAATGTTATTTCGAACAGCCTTTGCAAGTACTTATTGAACTTCCAAATATTACTGTAGACACGTCAAGAAGGAATTTAACACAAAGGGTTTTTTTCTATTTGTATCATTATCAGAACAATAGTCTTCGTTTGTTGAAGATTGTTACTGTCTCCAAAAGAAACTTATTGCTGCATTGTTTTTCAATTTGACATTCGATGCACCTTGAAACTGATCTAATTTAAAGCATGTGTTTTCTGTTTGCTGATAAAGTTTTGAATTTTAGTAACATTCTGAGGAAACACTGTGTTTTTTGAGAAACTACTAAATTCTTAATGGATTTAATTGATTGCATGGTGTAAAGCTTAACACACGATGTAAAAGAGGATAATTGAATTCGTATTGTATTAAATTGAGCACTGTATTGATCAATTCTCTTCATTTTTTTGGAATATTCACCGATAACTTATTCTACTTTTAATGAAATGTATCTCTATGAAATGTTGCTTTGTAACTCTCTCATGAATAGCAGATTGAGATGTTAGCTACATAAAATAGTCAGTACATTAACGACCAATATGTTATAACCGAGATAATTAATAAACACACGAAAAACAAATTATTTAAAACTAAAAATCAAAGTTTTGAGCATTATATGAAATCCTGGCTTAATATTAGCACTTCGTCTATGTTTTATTTATTATTATTATTATAATTATTATTTTATGTGATCGTCCGCCGGAAACGGTTTAACGAAGCTTATACATAGCGATACTCAAGAATAGAACATGGTGCAATAATCGCGATACAATACATATAAAAAAATAACAAATGCCGCATAACCGACACGTTCTTACCCTATTTTAGACCAATTTTTTGAATGAGGATAAAGACATGTTAAAATCGAATTAATGCGAGTGCATGTTGAAGGAACGTATGATGGCATTCAGTGGGGCAGTGTGGCCGTGCAAAGTACAGGATCGTGATACATATAAAATCTGTTGATGCTTAGCAAATAGTCTGGGTGTTATAAAATGGAGCTCACCTAGCATATAAGAGCCGTCTATGGTTCATAAAAGCAATCCCGTTGCGAACAAGATCTGATTTTTGTGTCGTCGATATTCGAGAGATGCAAAGCCCTAAGATTTGTACACAAAGCATGACAGAGAGAAACATTCCTACAGGCACTAATAACAACGCCATAACCCAAAGATCAAACAAAAACCTTTTGTTTGATGAGGTAGAACAATTACCAGCGCAAGCATAACAAATTAAGCTCCTTCGACTTATCTTGTTGTACCGCCAGCACCAGCATACTCCTTCTGATCAACAACCTTGCGGAAAATACCTTTGACGAGTCATTGCACACAGCTCGTTCCCCGCCCTTCCCACCGATCGTTCTGCTTTCACTTACTCACTTGTTTGTTTATCTCTTTGTTTCATTCTATTTTCATCCGCACCACCATCCCGCACCTTTGGTGGATAGATTTTATTTTTATGACACCACCGGCCGCAAGCAGCAAAAATCGTGTGGATGCGCGTGTGTTTTGACGGGCTGTGCTTCGCGTCACGGCGCCCGGCCGTAGAGCAGGAGACGCAGACGGTCTTGTGCGGCGCAACCGCACTCGACGCCCAGCAGCTCGGCCGGCTGCTGAAGTACACGAACTTCGCGTCCCCCGCCGTACCGCCCGTCGCGGTAGCGCCCCGCTTCGGCGACGTGCTGCTGACATCGGTCCCGGCCGCGAAGAAGACTGCCGCGCCGTCGTCGTCGGCCGCATCAGTCAACGCGCACGGTTTCGCGAGTTCAGATCGTTCGGCGCGTAACAGCAGCAGTAGGTGCGAACAGTCCGCCGCGACCGCGAGTGTACCGCGCGACCGGAACGATCGCGACGGCAAGATGAGTGACCAGAGCGTGTCGGCGGCCCCGGTGCCGACGAGCGCGGCCGATACGGTGAACAACAACCTGGACGCGGGCACGGTCAACAGCTACAAGCAGCTGGCCCAGCTGCAGGGCGACCAGCAGGTCCAGGGCATCCTGCAGAACCTGTTCATCGGCGATGGGGAGGCGCTCGGGCTGTCGCCCCAGGTGCAGGAGCTGCTCAAGGTCGTGCAGGCGAAGGACATTCGCATCCGGGAGCTGGAGGACCTGCTGCGCCAGAAGCACGACGAGGTGGCGGAGCTGCGCAGCCATCTGGACAAGTTCCAGAGCGTGTTCCGAACGGGTGGCGGTGCGACGGGCGTTTCACCCGGTGGTCGTAAGCTGGGCACGCACGGCGGAGTACAACGGCAGCGTGCCCAGGGTATATCGGCCGAGCCACAAAGCGAGAGCTCGGTGCTGGAGCTGATGCACGTCACGTTCCCGAAGTACGACAAGGAAGAAAGGTAAGTGGACAAACCTGAACGATATTGTAGCTGTCTGTGGGAAATGTTCGCAACAGTTAGGAACTGCTGAGTGGCATTTGTCGAAGCTCTTGATTTGAAATCGTCATAACCTCAACAATTCTGTTGTAGTTTCCAAAGTACAGGTGTTCTGCCTTCAGCTCGCAGGCGTTCAACAAAATTCATAGCTCAAACATATCCATTCCAAATCAGAAACTCTGCTCAGTATCCAGCAGTTTCTAGCATAGTAGCAAAGGCTCGTTCTGACCTCGTTCTCGATTTTGCGTCCTACCGCGCCACGTCTCTCACCGTTTCACTAGTGCACTGCCTCACTCTAGAACACAAGTCAGTCGCTTACAAACGACTCAATTGTTCAAGCACAGTGTCTTAGTAGTCGATGATGTGTCGCATTCAACCGGTCGGTAGCCAGTACGTATCTCAGTACAAGGATCGTACATTGGATCCATATGAGCTATCTTGCCATTCGATCAATTAGAGCACGCGGTCGAGCAAACTGCTAGATGCATCGTGCTCGCGCTGGGTTTGCGTTTGATGCAGGCGACGACCTCCTACAATGAATTGCTGATGTGATCGCTTCCGATGTCCGGTGCGGCAGATGGGAAATGTAACGTGTCGATGGCAATGGCCGACATGGAATGGATTTGCGTGTGGATGACCACAAGGATGTTCTAGTTTGTGTGCATTTTTGTGTGCATGTTTATAGTTAAGACAGTTTATTGGTCCAGTTTAATAATCATAGACCATGTGAATTGTATTTTTATGAATCCATTAATTTGCTAGAATGCTAATTTAGAACGTTAGGAGTAGAACATCACAAGGAATTTAAGGTTCTTGTGATGTTTCATGCATGAAATACTGAGTACAGTTTTATGATTTTGGAATCGTTTACTTTTCAGTTGTCTAAGTTGTCCAGCCAGTTGTCTTGAGAGCGAAATGTAAGGATTGTTTTATTTGAGGAATTCACTTATACTTGTAAACAATACATAGTATAATGTGTCTAATTGTTAAATTTGCTTCGTTTTTCGTCAAGTGTCCTGAACATGGATTCTAACCAAGGTTCTAAAAAAGTTGAACTAAGAGTTTTTTATTAAGAGGACTTGATTCCCTTATTAGAACCGTTCTATGTTATATGTAGGAAATAAATTTAGAAGTCCTCAAGATTGTTTGAAATACCTAAGCTCTGTTGGACTTGTTTTGTGCTATCTTATTTAATTCTCTATTAAATTAAATTTTAAGTAAGGTCCATAACTCAGCATCGTCGCCGCACTGAATGACAATCTTTGCAACACATAGCTAGGGTGGTCTGTCACACTATTCCCTGGCGAGCAAATGTGACTTATCTCAAGTGTTCTCGTAATGGGCGGTTTTTATCACTACCGTTCCATTGTACGCGTTTAATTACTTGCACTCAACTGGATCTCTGCAGAGCTTTTTAAAATACCTTAGATACTATCCTAAGCCATGCCCTTCGTAATGGTCCCCTGTGCTGGATTTCGTTCGCGCTGGGACATGAAAAAAACTTCACATTCACCGTTCAAAGCTGCCCTTTAGTTTCTCAGTGTCCAGCCGCTCAGCCGAAGGAGCAACAGCCCTCTTGCCCTGAAACGTTTGCCCGCTGAAAATCACGCCCCAAAAGGCTCCACCCTCTTGCGACCGATTGCAGCGAAACTCGGGGGGTGGTTGCTTCATTCGTGATCGAGAGTGGCACAAAATGGCACAATTGCATCGATTGCACAATCGTACCTAGCGTCGTGCGTTTGATGCACTTTTTGAGTCGTTGGTGTGCTGGGCGAATAAGAGAGCGCGAGACAGAAGGCATACGCATTTATATGGGCATAAATAATGTGCATGTTGGCCGTCAGCATCGAGTGCCCGCTTCCCCCGATCGTACAAGTCGGTGTTGGCTGGTGGTCGCAGTTGGTGACGATTTTAATGCTCGGGGTGTACTGTACCTGGCCTCAACCCGACAACTCTCTCTCTCTCTGTCTGTGGTCTGTTTGATGTGTTAAAATGTGCACTTACGAGCAATGGAGCACTATAACGTTTGAACGTGGTAACGGTGGCATTTAATCATAGGAAATATAAATCCTAGCGCCGATAGTTGGTAGAGCGATTCGTTTGAACCAAATGGAAAACTTTAACCCCTCTTTGGAAAGAGACAAAAAATGTGTACGCTGGTGACTCGTCCGGACGGCGCCAACGGTGTGTCAGTGTCACAAGTGTCCACTGCCCGCACCAGATAACATGTTGGCTCGTGTAAACGACATACTCTGCTCTGTGCTCGTCACGTCTCGTAAAACTCATGTCGTGCAGATGTCGGAAAAATGTCGACCACCTCTCCGGTGCCTTCGGTTCGCAGCAGAATATGTGAATGTCGGCATTCAACTATTTTATCCGTCCGGCAAATTAACGCGAATTAGCACCCGCCGAACGCGACCAGCTTGAGCTAGGGTCGGGCAAGTTTGTATCGATGCGAAGGTGATAAAATTTACCTCATTTCGCCTGCTGGAAAACATACCAAAATTCTAGTGTGCTGGATGGTGCGAAATGTTTGCGTGTTGGTGGGAATAGGAAATAGTTTTTTTGTCCTCGAAACTGTTTAAACATTCGATGGTACTGCAGGAAAGTGAAATAAACATATTGAGAAATTATTGAACGTTCTACTCCTTCATACTCCACACGGCTCAGGAAGATGCAAAGGGGAACGTGTTCCCCATCACAGGTTCCAACACTTACTTGGACGCTTCGAGATGTTTTTTTTTAGTAATTGTAGCAAATTTTCACTCGAATGTTTGCGTTTAAACTCACCCACGGTAAACAGAACGTACTCGCTGTGTGGCACATGATCAAAAGCAGACACTGGTCGATTTTTTTCTGGGGCTGCTGTGTTTCTCCCAACAAACGGGAGACAACCACTTACGCTAGATGTAATATACTCGAGCTACCAGCGCACAATAGGAAATTGCCAGGATGAAAGTCCAAAACTCAATTTCTTTTTTTTTGTTTAATTATGTTGCTTTGACTTCTTTTTGGCTAAAAACGACTTCCGAGGTCATCTAGTTATTTGTGGTTTACTAAAATGATTAATATCAAATAGTAGGATTGTCAGTTGTGACAATGGCCTACCATCGGAACGTCACTTTTACTGATCTGCAGTACCAAAGACATGAGTAAGTAAGACATGAGTAATTAATGTGATGATTCTATAAATTTTGCATTAATATTTTTAATTTTTAATCTTCTGTAATTGTTGCAGTTTATATTCCATTTTAAAAATAATGCTTTGTTTATTTGATAATGCTAAGAAAATCGATTATCCGAGTGTTGATACTTCAATGAAAGTATTCAATTATTATTCAAGAACCAATGCCAATACCAATTTTAAATGTACTCAATCCTGCTTTGGAAGTTAAAACCATTTTAGTAGCAATACGAAAATGAATTATTTTTTCACAGCATAATACTCTGTACTCTGTGGTTTTACGTTTTCATTATTTCTTTCAGTTGCTCTAGTACAAAGGACGCAAAAAATGTGTTGATATATCCAAGAACAATATTTCGTTATATTGCTGATTTAAAGAGAAAAAATCAACATCCAAACTCAACAAAGCTAGCATTTCGACTTTTATTCTAAATCGAACCCATAGTGCAGCTGCAAAGAAAAGTCCATCAAACAGAGCGTGTTTCGCTTTGTAAATAAATCATCATCGAAAGCGTTCTTTCGCACGTGGTTTCGGTGTTGTGCAAGACGGTGGATGACTTCGACCGTTTGCAGGAAACAAATTCGATGTTGCACAATGCAATAATCGAGTGTAAAGAGCTGTTTTATGTGTTATGGGTTCGGTAGTGTGATGTTGGCTAGAGTTTGCTTAATAGCACTGAAGGTGTCGACTACTACTTTATACTTTTTGGAAGGGTTTGATACCATTACGTTCACAACGATAAGCTATTTATGAGATCACATAGTTTTTTGTATGGTGTGATCTTTCCATTGCCTCTTGCGGCTCGAAACATGATTGGTCAGCCCGGGATGTATCGTTTATCGTTCACACTTTCTTTTAGTTATAGGATTTATAGCAGAAAATCCTAGACTAAGTGAGCTGCTCTTACAAGAAGTGTTCCTTGATTGATTCTTTCTACACAATATCTTGCTTCTATCGGAAAATAAATAAAATTGTAATTAAAACGTTACCAATCGATGACCTGCCATAAATTCATCCTTTACTGTGCCGTGCTGGAGTTGCATGCTACACAAGTGAAATCAACTACAGTTGTAGCAGCACGTGCGGTGTACGGTGACTCAGTGCCACGAAGCTAATGCCTCTCACGCTCCACACACTTGCGCGTACACCCTTCGCAAACGTTCTGCCAGGTTTATGGGTCTGCCTGATCACGATTCGAACATAGTTGTTCCATATAACATGGTTGTTTCTGCCACCTTAACCTCATCGTCGTGGCGGTTCTTGTGCCGCGACCTTCGCGAAGCGTGATAGCGTGCGAATGTGGGTCCGTTCAATTATTTATGCATCCATGGGAAGGTGCATGATATGGGCTGCGGGGCACGGTGGTCTGTGATTAGTTGGTGATTGCGTGCAATTAAATAAATCTAGCTGTGAATACGAAATAGCATAAATGGATTTTAATTTTAAGCGTCACCTCCTGGTTGCCCATAGGAACGTTTTTTCCTTGGTGCAAATTTCATGGTGAAAAAATAGAAATCGGCAAACAGTGTGCAAAGTAAACAATATTTCATTATTGCACAGCGATACGATCGTGTGCTTCTGTTTTTAATTAGAGAGCTCCAAACTATCGATGCCTGGCAGCATGCACAACATGGAAACAGCACAACACCAGCTGGAATCTCATGTACTACCTACAAACTCTGCCGACTAGCGCCAGTCTAGTCTGCCGTTCGTTGCCGTAAATGTGTGTTCAATAAAAAAGATTTATGGTAATGCTGATGGGGGAATAATAACGATGTGATTTCGATAATTAAAGCAGTAATTTAAGATAAACATGGTGTGTGTGTGTATGCCTTCACTGCTACCAGCTCCTTTACGGTGTGACAACGGTCGTCGTTACGCGCGCTAGGCACGTTTGGCCGATCGATCATGCCGTGGCAACCATGTTATGATTAGCCGGACGTGTAATGTTCTGTTATGTCGTGAGTAATAGTTTTCTTTTTCAACGTGGATTAAGCTTACCCTTAGCTTGGCCAATGTTTATCCACACTGGCGACATTGAATTGGTTGCTTACAGGTGTCTCAATAACTTTACTCTGAAGGTTATGCTTGCAACTACGGGGTAATTTAGTTTTGATTAGAATTAGAAGTGGAACTGGATTTTTTTTTTGCTGTTTTCATTGTGTATAATATTTCTGAGTTTTTATTATATTACAACATAGAACTAATACACCTTGAGCTGCCGTGCATAATCTCGAGCACACCGGTACTCCTGCACTGCTGTAAGCTAATATCAATTAGCTTCTCTCAACCTCTTCGCCCCTGCCTCACTTTTCCTCGCCCTCTACCGACGATACATGACGGTGCGCAATTAAAGCTATTCAACTTCCCCAAGGAAACACGGCTCGACTCGATAACCGCCCTGGCGAGTGGACGCTGTTTTTCTCGGCAGTATTATTACTTATTGCTGCCTGGCGGGCTTTTCAAACAACTTAGCTAAACGGTCCCGTTGGGGAACGCTCGGGAAACGCTTGGGCGGCAAGGCATGGCGGGCAGAAAATCTTTATTGTTTGTGAAAACCCCCTTTTTCTTGTGACGCGATAGAATGTGTTAAGTAAACCAAGCGTCTCTCTCAGTTTTCCTGCGGCGATCCTCTGGCAGGGTGTGGTTGGGCTTTGCATCGCCAGAAGCGTTTGGTCTTGTTTTTCATGCGCACTCGTAGGGCTTGGGTTGGTGGAGGACCTAGCCGTTGTCTGTAAAATAAGCTGCCAAAAATGCCCCCAGGAGGGTGCGGTTGCAATGAGGAGGTCCACTTAAGCGTGGATAATGAGTCGCGCAATAGCGCTTATGAAACCACTGGACAAACATGTTTTGTGTAAACGATCGTCGGCCACGCAGGAGTATAGTGCAGCTCTAATCTGTGTAATTGGCACTAGGTAAAGCTTTTTCAGGATTGTTATTTAATTCTGCAGTCCAACTTCAATTAAATTAAACTTCTGTGTTGGAGTTTTCGATAATTCTTAGATTTATTCAGAATGGTGGAACTGGCAACACTGTTGTTATTTTTTTTAAATTGGTTTTCCAAAGGTCTATTTAGCATTAACCCGGCTTTAATTACACGGTAAAAATCTACGGATATTAACTGATTTTCTTCGGTGTTTTTTGTATATGAGACTTCAGGCTAGGCGCACTGCAATTGTTCAAACAGGATCAGGGCTCAAATCCTTTCCGGAACGTTCCCCCATAGTAGGGACTGACGATCCTCGTACGTGGTATTTTGGAACAAATCTTCTTTTAAAAATCATGCAGGGTTTTTGCTTTATTTCGCAAGTGTTGCAACATTCCTCGCAACCGCAGCATTTGACAGAAAAGTCCAAAGTCTCTATAAAACTAAATAAAAAAATGACAGGAAAGCAACAGACTAATTCAGCCATATTTGGGTTTATCCACGTTATGTCAACTCTCCGATATCATGTGCTGCGATTGCGATATCAAGTGATAAGGTTGTCTTAAATGTGCCATTCCAATAAAAGGAACAGCGGTGCTGGGACCGGTTGTCTTGTGTGCAAGTGGTAGACTGTTGTGTCGTTCAAGCGAACGATTGTGTTAATGAATCGGACAGTTGTGTTATATCGTGAAAAACCCTGTATAACCAACTTCAATTGAAATTTGTATAAGATTGTACATAAAGTTTGCAACGGTTCTACTTTATGATTAGGTATTACAATGTATGGCTTTAACCTGACCAATAAATAAAACAAGGATAAACAATTTAAAGCGCTCACAAGCGACTCCCTCGACCATTATTGCGTTTTCATTTTTACTCGTACTGCGTTGGCAAATTTATTGATTATTCGGCAACAAATGTGAAAATAAAACCAGAACACCCTCACGGGTACAATGTCAAACCGTAAATGTGCTCATAAGTTTATCGATTCGATTGGTCCATATTTTATCGGGCTTGGCTAATGACCCGCACGAGAGAGCGCTGTGGGCAAAGGTATGTTTTCGCACTTTCGGAAAGTGCTCGGAGGGATCGGTAGCGATCACGCGCGGTCCCTGCCCGTTGTACCGATCATCGTAAATCCGTTGTAACAGTGTCGCCCCACCTCACTATCTGATACAAGGGATCGCATGTTACCCTTAATGGGTACAATCCGAACCGTTTAAGCTCGTACCGGGCCCGGTTCCCTTCTCGGTCGGTCGAGCATGTTGCAGCAACATTGTGAATCACGGAGATATTCTTATCTCCGCGGTTGCTTTGCGAATTGCATCGCAAATTACACTACCACCCAACTCTGCCACTGTCTAGTGACCCGCTGACGGCAAGCGTCGGTGATGTGTGATGAAGTGTACCAGTTCCGCAAACGGACAGATTACTTCATTACGAGCAAAGATTTTAATCACACTTCATCATTCCCGTCCTAAGCACTGGCGGTTACTGCTGCAGCAGCTGTTGCTGAGGCTGCTTCTACTAATTCAACGCATTTGGGGCGTTTCTTTTTTATGATTATTTATCCTTCCCTAGGTGCTATGCTGCACGGCGAGCAAGTTCTCGACAGCTCGCCACATTTCACAAGACACAGATGTAGTAGAATGTGTGCGCCACTTCCCAAAAACGGCAGGCTGGTCGGAAAATCGGTCAGCTAATGTACGCCCTGCACTCTCGCAACTGGAGCACATTCCAGTGCATCTTACTCATCGATCTCTGCGCGTGCGTGTGTGATCGTTGCATTTTGCAAAACAGGGGCACCCTTTCAAGACGGCATGCTTTGCCCCAACGCCCGATCACGAGATCGATCTCGGATGCCATGGGTGCAACCGGTTCTGTGAAGCTGCTGTTTATTTTGTTTTAAGTTTGAGTATATTTCTTCAGTTTTTTAACCTTTGAAATGGCCAACTATGAGGAATGCAGGCATCTAACACGCGCCACAGTTCAAAGTCTCCTTTCATCCTTTAGTTTGTTTGTGTCGACTTCCTTCACGGCCGGGATAGTGGCAAACGGGGAGAGCCAAAGGTGAATCTTTTCATCGATCGCGACTACGTTTCTTTCATTGATGCCGCTGGTGATGGGGATTGACCGCCTTGCTCGCACTGCAAACTCTTAGTTCAACTCTTAGTAGGGTTTCAATCGTAAGAGACTTCTTTGCCTGTGCCGTTTTGTTTGATGACTGATGTTTAATTAACTATGATGGTGATGGAGTGCTGGTCGCATGATAATTACAATGTTTTAGTCAGAACCGGCTTGTTACTATGTTGCATGGTGAAGGGTTAAAAGCTCATTAATGTGCATGTTGTCCTTTGGACCATGGTAAAGCAATTTTCTTTCCTGTAAGATTTTGTAACAAATGTCTTCTGCTTGTACTGGTGAATGGAGTTACAATTCATGAATAAGAATTGAATAATTAAATGCTTTTTATTTGAACTAATTCCTTGATGGAATGAATGTTATAAGCTGTCGGTTTCAGTTTACATTTCATAAGAAATATTATTTCTAGAAAAAATATTGTTTTATAATCTCAGTACAATTGTTTTGTTTTCTAACGTAGTTTGTATAATTAAAAACTACTATCAAAATGGCGAATTAAAAAGTATAAAACCCATTACTTGCAATACGGCATGCAATCAAAGTGAACTTGTCAATTCTGGGAGCATAATAACATCTCTTCAAAATTGCAATAAAAAACCATAGCTAAGTTCGTCTTTTTAAAAAAATACAATCTAAACAAAATAATTAAAAAAAAATGGATAGTATGTTACGTTAATGTAACGTTAATGTAATTTTTTCCTGGCGAATTTGGTTATTTAAATTTTAACGATAACTGACAATAAGTTCCTAAAAACAACAATGTATGGTGTTCGAATCGCATTCAGACTATTTCGGTGTAGCCCTGAATGTCATGGATAATCATTCTGGTTTTCATACACTCAATCGAAATTAGTTATTAGGTTATATGTAAGAAGAATTATTTTATTTTTTAAACTATTTATTTTTCCCGTGCCATCCAAGGTTTCGAATAATTAAAACATATTTTCTCTACCACCCACAGTGTTTGTAGCTAGAGGCTAGGCCTTTAAAGCTGCACGATACATTTGGTCTACCGTAAACAAATCATCAATCACTCAATCCAAACCTATTTCAAACAAAAATGCATTTTACCTTCGACCGACGATGCACCGTCGAGCCGTCTTTGTCACCTTCGTCGGCAATCGCGCTGAAAGGACTCCCTGGTTTTGCGGCACGTTTCGTATTGGCACATTTCGCCTGGTGTCACTGTTGGCCCCTCGCCAGCCGAAACCTGTCAAAGTTCAATCAAATTTGTCATCAATAATTATGCTGCGTGGCGCGGGGTCTCCATTGCGAATTGGCACCGAAGGAAAGATTAATTGCGTCCCATTGCCAGGGTAGACATTCGAATGGTAGGCGCGTGCAGTGCGGTGCCATGGTGAATCGCCATCGTTTGGTGAGGAAGGCGGAGTGGGTGGCTAGTGGGGGTTGCTGGGGAGTGGGCGAGTGTATGCATTGGCAATTATTTGACCGTAAGTCGCTAACGGTGGCACAGCTCATGTCAACAAAATCCGATTCCACTGTATTAACGGACTGGACGGGTAATGCGTAACAGTGCTGAACGACAATATTGCATATAAGAAGGATGCCGCACTTGCCGATGCTGTCAAACACGCTTATTTATCGATTAATTTAATTTAAATCAAATATAAATTCCCTTACGAGAAATAAAAAAAAATAAATTCCAATATTTCTTTTCCAATAAAAGTATCATCCGCAGCGATCATCAAATGTGTGCACCACTGTTCATACAATTTACCTCGCACCATGCGATCTGTGTTTCGCTTGCAGCCGACCGCGCAGTCATGCACTTTATATTTTAATTTCATTTTAATAACCCCCTCCTGCGCCAACCTGACAGCCGGGGTCCACCTTCCCTCCGTCGAAGGCGCGTAAAGCGAGTGGCCAAGATTAGGTTGCAAACCGAACGCGCATAGCCAAACGGTTCCCAACGGCATTCAGGGCTGCCCGGATGATAACGGCTTGAACGGTGGCGAACGGGACCGTGTGTGTGTCGCCGATAGCGTGTGTTGGTACGCTGGTGAACACCGGTTCGCTTATGTTGCTTTGCATATGATGGTACTTATGTTAAATGTTCGATCTCCCTCCGCTTGTAACGCAAACGGTCGTACCAGGAGGAAAAGGAAAAGCATTTTTTTTTCGCTATGCACATGCTGCAGTCTTAACAAACTCATGTGTGGCAGAGTGCAAGTGTGTGGGTATTGCCGATTTGCATACGATCGCGCGTGCCATCAACGGTTAGCGTGTAACAATTCTGCTGTTTGCTGCGATGGATGTGACGGTGGAATGTCCGTTTTGTACTTTTAATTTATTAACTATTATGTTGTCAACGAGCAGCGAGGCATGAGGTAGTACGGGTGGACATTGTAGCGAATGGAGTGGAAGTGAAAGAGAAGGTGTAGGTAAATGTTTATTGTAGACGTTGAATTGCATTTATCGTATATTATTAGATTATTTTTTCGCATGTTTAAGGAGTGAAAATGCCCTTGTAGAATGAACTAAAATTCTTTCACTAAAGGATTTGAAGACCGTCTGGTTCAGTGCATTCTTTTTCAAACTTGTTTTTTTTTTTTTTATTAATAAGAGGTTAAGTAGCGCTAAGGTCATTTTAGTTTTACTTAGAGTTTTTTAGGTATATTTTCAGAGCCATATTAAATAAGAAATATGAATGCCTTTTTAGATGTCCAGGGGACTATGTTGTCTTCCATGACGTCCATGATGATTTTGAAATGTAAATGTAATGTTGTACTTTGAAAAGTAACTCTTGTTAGATAATAAATTTAGTTATGAAACATCGGATTGCAAATCAAGTAAATATAGACCAATTACCGATGCAACTTATTTACAATGAATTTTTTTCTTTGCGATATAAATATCGATATAAATTCACAAATAGAACGATTGATAATTAATTATGCAAAACAATAAGAACCGGATGCTCGTCATCCGGTTTCACGAAACGATTTGAATGATCAATTTTTCATAAAAATATAACATAGAAGAAAAATTTTGAATTTGCTTTTTACAATCCAGCACCACTTTCCGAGGATTATAAGTTCAAATAGAGTTTTAATCTTGATGCATCCTTTATCTTCAGTAAGCTAGAACAAACTACCGGAAATAAAATCAATCGTTTCAAGACTTCAATAATTATTTCAATTATTTGCTAACTATTGAGATGGCTAGTTGAACGAATGATGATGGTGAGTGCCGCTTACCAAGACCCGACGTAGTTCGAATTCGGTTCATTATCTGTATCAATAAATGCACAGTCGTTTTTATTGTTTTTTGTTCACAGTCGGCGTTTTTACTGTTTTTGTTTAAAAACGATGGTATGTAACCAATAAAACATTTCATTTTGTTTTATTTTCATTTTAATGGATTAGAAGCTCAAAAAATACAAAATAAAATAATATCTTAGTCTTAGGTAGTAGCAGTATTAAATAAACCTAATTAAATGCGAATATTGTCAATCATAACGACTGGCCCGGTAGTTCTAACAGTTTTCTTCTCACCATTATGGGACTATCTTTTGTTGAAAGTTCTTGATCATTTCCTGTGTCCTTCGGACCTGATTATAGAATGATCGTGATAATTTAGATAGTTTTTGAAAAGATTTAAATTACGATCGATTTTAGGAGAAGTTAATTATAGGCAAACCTTGCTTTTAATGTTCGCTTACACCTTCAAGTGAAAGGTATTGGGAGGAACGTCCCAATTATATGTGCTCTGTAGGAAAGTTCTAATTTTGACAATTTTGTATAAATTTTTGTCCGGCATCCAAAGACCCATAGTTTCACAAAGTTTTATTATAAACCCGTTTGAAGTCACCACTGGTTAACCAACTTCGATTATAGAATAGACAATATTTTGTACATGATAAAATCATAAGTGTATCGTTTTTTCTTCAAACCAGCATACTGCAAACATTTTTTTATTTCATGCTGTGCTATTTACATATTTTATTCAATAAAAACTGTCTGCGGGTGTACATACTCACCGCGTTACTTTGTGTAAGTCGACTCGACTACATACAATTTTGCATTTTGTCCATACATTACATTTCCCTTGCTAAACACCCGTACGACGCGTGAAAGTAACGTCGGTGCGGGTGTCTGTAGTGTCGTTCCTTATCGACTGGCTGGTTGCGCCATTGAAGTAACCCTACAACCGACGGGTGATTTCATGCGTCCTCCCAAAGCCCTTGGTGTGTTCCCGCGAAGGTTGCCTGTTGTTACGCATCGTCGTAAGGTCATCCGCATCGATCAAGGTAATCCACTGTTGGGGAGTCCCACTAACCGTTTTGGGAGACATTTCACCATTCGATTGCCCATCACTAGCTCTCAGCTGGTGGTCGGTTTGTACTAGCGTTACCCGAAATTAAACTCAGTCTCGATTTAGTACAGCGATCAGTAATATAAATAGCGAAAACCCAGCGATCATTAGAGTCGTCGGCCGTCGTTATTTTTTAACAATTTCGTACCGCTAAACTGTTTGCCACCTTCCTTCCGACGAGATGGGACATTTCAATGTATTTTAACCCGATTTAATGTCCATTGGGCGTAACGTGAACACAAGACACGAGAGATAAGGTTCTGCTTGGTGTCTCTTGCTACTACTACTGCTGCTACGGCAGGAGGTCGCCCTGTCGGTCGGAATCATCACAGAGCCGCCATGGCATTATCGGAGGAGCTGTTGTGACGATCGGCGGCGACAACGACGCTACTTTCGGCCGATGAGAGGCGTCTATTTCTGTCCCGATGCCAACAGCTGTGTTTTTGTTGGGCGGCACGGCAATAGAACGATTTCCCGTGCGCGCGTGCGAGGGTTACTGCCGGTGTTAATTAGTGCTTGACTCATCCGTAGGCAACTGTGTCAGCGGTGCAGGACGCCCTGTAATGTTGGCATGGGA
Organism: Anopheles epiroticus; assembly: GCA_000349105.1. NCBI lineage: Eukaryota > Metazoa > Arthropoda > Insecta > Diptera > Culicidae > Anopheles > Anopheles epiroticus. Next base: position 50,282 of record KB670903.1, read on the forward strand.
TCGAGTTTCCTGAACCTTTGCAATAAACGCTCACTCGGGCTGATTCGGTTGCAGAGCTATTAAAATGCTTCACATTAAGTCGTCTAGTTCGAGGCTTACGGACGAGATGACAACTAGCCAGCGGATCGGATTGGTTTATTTGTTGCACGGCGGAAATGTAATGCACGTGTTAAGTTTAATGATCGGGTAGATTGTTTGAAGAAGGATTATATAGAATTAATAAATTGTTAAAGCTTTTGCTGCTTTTTGTTTTGAAAGTTTTTCTCCTTTCGCTTATGTTTTTAAGGTCAAGTATAAATATTCTACTTGTTGTGAATCATTCTTTTACTAAAATATATCGCCGAAATGAGACACAAATCTCTGAATGTTAGTTGCTATTGTTAGCCTAAACTTTTGAATGTTGAGTGTTAAAAAGTTTTACACCTTGAAAACATAATCTTGTCTAACAAGCAATATTAAGACATTATATAAGACATAAGACATATTCATATCTACAATATCACCATAAAATGTGAATTTCTAGGACATACTATATCGTTTTGTATAATATTTATCTAGTTCTTTTCCTTTTTAATTTTTTATCTTTTTTCCTATTTCATTTCAAATGTTTGTGTAAATAATTTTAATTATGTAAATAATTTTAATAACATTTTATTTAAAGGGTTGATGAAAATTTATACATGACTATGAAATGTGAAGAATTTATTAATTATACCTCGTACATTGCAACCAACTAATTTCTTCCCGTTTGTAATTATAACAGGAGATAAATTTGTCACCTTTTCATAACACATTATAATTTTATGTTTTGATTGAAAATTAAAATAAGATATACTCTTATGTTCGATTTCATATGAAATAAGGTAAAAAGTATGCTTAATTGTTAAAATAAGGACGAAAGCTCTTCCAAAAAGAAACTTTTTCAATTTTTCTGAAAATATGATATAACATTCTGATGCCCTAAATATTGTAGGTATTATATTTTTTATTATTCAAATTAGAAATGTGTCACCAGGTTACTAGGCACTATATTTTTATAAATACCTAGAAATAAACGCCACTCGATGTGGATATTTCCCGCTGGGCCAAACTTTACGTCACGATCCCGCAAACACGACCCTCCCTAGCGGCACGTTCTGATGGATTGGCAACGCATCGACATCGAGTATGTGTAAAGGCATTTCCGGAACAACATGGCTGCTGCCACCGGAAAAGGCTCGATCGGTGGTGAGATGTTTTTTCTTCTTCTCTCCATTCGATGCACACGGCACTGTCATTTGAGCCAACGATCACGTCATGTCACATCATCCATTAGCAAGCTACAAGAAGCTGTACCGTTCGTAGCCGTTCGTCCCTTTTTCGGTGAGGGTAAAACCTGCGATTTTGTGTTTTTTGTTGGAACAGCTTGAAAGATGCATGTGCTCCCCCTGAACGAGCCTCGTGGGGTGGCTTAAATCGCAAGAAAAAAACATGCAAGTGCAATCCAGCAAATGGCACCATTTTTGGGCTTGGTCAGCTTGAACCGGTCCTTTCCATCGAAAGATCCACGCAGCTCTTCTCCCTTGCATCCAGATCGCGGCTAAACGTGAGATGAATGTAACGATAAATTTTCCCTTGCTTGACGGCAGTCGGTGGAAGGAAAGCGCGAGGCAAACCTCGATGACATACAGTACGCAATATCTCCTCTACGGGAGAAGAGAAAGCACCTAACATAACACAGCGTCTCTGCGGGAAATCGAGCCGTTTCCTACGTAGCAAGGTTTTTCCGCGATGAATCTCGCGGAATGATTAATGTTGGACAGAGTCACCAACGCAGCACTGTCCCGTAAATCACACCGATCTATGAGTGTGGGTAGCTGGGGTGGGGTTTTTTTTTTCAAGCACATGATTGATTTTCCCACTGATTGGTTGCGCTTTGTACAAGTGCAGATGAAACAGCTGGACGCTGAGGCGTGGATTGCATCACAACTCATTGCGCCCGGAAGGGGAATGCATGGGAAGCTAGTCCCTCTGTATTGCAAATAATTTCAATAGTGGTGTTATGATTAATCCATAAATCATTTTATGCAAAATGAAGAGTGAAACAAAAATATTGGGATTGATTTATTTCATATGTAGTGCAAATTGAGATTAAATCAAATTAAATCTTATCCTCTTTAACTGGCAATTTTATCTGGTCGATAATAATGGTAATTTTTGTGCTTTTGCTTGCTTGTCCTTGAGCGTTTCTCAATATGAGTTTCCAAGCTCCTTTTCCCCCCATTCAGCTCACTTCCTTTCTCTACCCTTTCCACCACCTGTACGCAGGCCAATTAAAGTGTCCGTGCACGTGTTTGGCTTTTGCGCTCGATAAATCATGCTTAGCCAGAGTTTGGATGGGGTTTATTTATTTTGCCCACTGCTGCTCACTGAACATGTAAGCGGCTGATTGGCACTTACAGAGCGCGTTATCCCATAAATCGTTCTCCAGGTGTACAGGCGCGCAAAAACAAATCCACGGTGGATGACCCACCGGGACGCGAAGTGCATCTCATTTGCAAATGTCATCCGTGACAAATGTGCCGCGCCTCTCGCCGGGGTTTGGTTAGGGCGGGGAGAACCCTTGACGACGTTGTAAAAGACCCTTTCGCCCCGTGCAGAAACGGACGAAAATTGCCCCGAGGGCTTGCAGGTCGCTGATCCGCCCCGATCGTGGATTGTTGTGAAGCAGATCGGTGGAGATTTGCTCATTTATTAAAATGCTTTCTACGCCGGTGGGATTTAGGGTGATGGTGGGGTAGGAGTATAGGAGGAAGAAAAGGGCAGCAGATATCGTGCGGTGCTGTGGTTAATTGAAGTTTTCAAAATGTGAGAGTGTACCTGTTTCATGGGGTAACCTTGTTGGTACAGGTGTGTTAAAGAATGCATAGGTTTAGGGTCCTTGTGGTGAAGCAATGGCCGGGTCAGGTTTAAATAGTTCTTTGAAGGGGTTAATAATTTTAACCAGAGATTGGCTCATTGGACAGTAGAATAATAAATGGTGTGTTTGAAAGAAATGACATCTAAACCAAATTAACAAACTGTTTACGTATGTAATGTCCAGCCAGTTTGAACCCGACATGCTAATTACTAGCTATAGGAAAACGTTATGTTGGCGTAGTGCCTTATCTTACCGATAATACATTTTTTGTCATAATTTTTTAATTTGAAAAACAATACGACTTTTCATAAATTTTGCGGCAAAGTAAATCCAAAGTTTTAATATACATTCCTATTTATCAATACTTGCTACATGTGCTACATTGATTTACATTGGTAATCAAATATCGATTGAACTGTATTATTATTTTAAAAAAATATTCGAAAATGTTCAGCTTTCTGACCTACACCGAGAGCTTTTAGTCTCTTTTTACATGTTTAGGTTTAGTGGCGGTTCGGTGGTCTCATGTGTAGCAGCGTAGGCCTGTTACATACGATCAGGCCCGACGTTGCATCAAATCCCATTCCTGTCACTCCCCATACGCAGAAACGACTATCGTAAAGACTTCGTGAATATAATTGTTTAGATATATTCAAAAATTATAAAAAAAACAGCTTTTCATTGGTGCATTCTTATAACATAAACTAACCTAAGGTTATAAGAACTAAACTCTGCAATCTGTGTAAGAACTGTTCAATCGAATAACGGAATAAGCATAGCATTTTTATTTAAAATATTTATTTGTTTTTTACATTTTTATTTTGTTTTGAAGATATGTACAGATTTCACTTACACGTGTACTTATAAAACATGTAAATAGTTTCACAATTGATTTATTACACATATACAATAGTGGAGTGGAGACGAGACGAGACGAGTCAACAAATAATAATTTAATAGTTTTTCGTATCAAATTAATTTTATTTTAAAGTAAATGATTCATTTTTACTTTTAATGTCCTGATTCATCCGAATACGCTTCTTATGTTTCTTGTATGAAAGGCTCGACGTAGCATTACACTCAAGAATTAAGTTAACAAACTAATTCACTCTCGCTCTCGATCGTGTGTCCCCGGGTGTGTAACGTAATCACCTTTTTGAGCCGGTTTGTGCGGGTTCTACAAATTCTACAACACGTCACCAACGTCACCTGGCAGGCACCAAAAAAGGACATCAACGCTCCCCCAGACAGCGAACTCGTTTCTGCAAATCGGTCTGCAAAATTCCGGTGAAATAAAACAGACAACCATCGAGCTACCGTTTTTCAATTGGTTTTGCTAGTGCAAATCGCCCTACGACGAATAAGTCATTTATTCTGTTCTCCTGGAGCTATTGGTTTGTTGGATTAGGTGCAAGCCGTGCTGTTGGAGCATGATGGAAGTCGACCCGAAGGCATCGGGAAAATCGGTGGCTCCACTATCTCGCTAATAGAATGCAATTTACCAAACCTGGTGGCTGCTCGCACGGTGGGTGCGTCTGCATGAATCGGACGGTCAGGGGCTCTCGATTTGGCTTACCGAGTGCGACAGGATCGCCGTTGAATCGTGTGCCGATTCGTGTGCTAATGAACGTGACGATGCTTGGCCGTACCAACGTTGGGTCCGAGATTTATGTTCGCGTGCGTTCGATGGACATGCCATTCCTCCAGACTCGGTCTCTTGTGCCAATCACTACCGTTCGGTCGGTCGGTTGAAGCGATTACTTAATTTATAAACAATCTGCACGAACTCTCCAGTACAGCTAATGCGAGGGCGAAGGGGGGGGGGTGGATAGAGGGTCGAGGGGAGGTTGCTAAAGGGATACAATTATGTAATGGGCTCGAGCACTACAGAATCTATTGATGTAAATGTGAGTGGATGTGTGGTGTGCTTTATTGTAATTAATTTTCGTGTATTGACAATTTAATTGTACTTCATAGATTAAATCAGTGATTGTTAGGATAAGTTCGAGAAATATGTTTTGAAGTTTATTTACGGTCTGTTTAAACACAGTCAGTAAATTATTATGGCGGCATTTCTGGTTAACTGAGTTACCATTACAAATGATGTACGATGATTGTGTATTTATTTATGTCCCTCATATTTCTGTTTTTAAATGCAACAGTTGGCTTTCAAATATTATTTATTTCCTGAAACAGATTTATATTTACTTCAGTTTCAAAGTCCAAAATACATTAAAACTCCTGTCCAGCTGTTCAAACCTGTTCCGACTTCTTCCAAGTCCCAAGCCCTCAGGCTCACGGTAGCCCAGGTGATGAATGGGTATTGGTTCATGTAATTCACATTCGGCATGAGCTCGACATGTAGTTTCCTCTTTCACTAGCGTTTGTTTTATTGCCTTGCGTGTATGTTGACTCGTGTTGCCGAAACTGTTAACCAGATAACGGCGAACCGATAAACGCCATAAACATATGATTCTGACACGTTTCTCGCATGATGAATGTGCCGAGATGTTGCTAAGCTCCTCGCGAGTGAGCTGTGGACGCAATAGTAAACAAAAATTTGAAAATAATGCGTAAAAGTAATTGAAAATAGTTTACCCAACCGTCGGTGAAAAACCAATTAGCAATGTGTAGAAAATTATTCGCTCTTGATCGAACTCACCGACGTGTCGTAAATTAGTGACGGCTATAAATCATTCTATCGGCGCGGGCCAATCTTTCGACCAAAAGTTATCGAACTCTTTCTCGCGTGCAATGGATGAGATACATCCGCTCACCGGCTTCATGCTGGCTGCAGGGAAGGAACAGATTCACGTGCCCGTCACCGTAATCATTAACACCTTATATTTGATTTTATGATACTGCAACACGATTAGCCGGACGAGACGCGAGGAGCGAACCGGTTGGGCATGGGTCGCGCCACTGCGGCTGGCAGCGCTGGGTTGGGAACTAATTGGACGTAGCAATCGTAGCCGACTTGGCAGTGCACGTGGAAATGCAATCGTAGCACGAGGGCGAGTCGTTTTAGATGCGAGCGGTGCAGCGATAGTGAGTGCAAATGTTGACATGGATTTGCAACCAATGAGTAGAGAAATGGTTAAACATTAGCAGCAACACCCCAGCCAGCCGGACCGCCGGCTGAACCGGTTGAGGGAGAAGTAATTAGATACGGTTATGTGCGATGCGAAATGTAATTAAAACTAAATCGAATAGAAAATGTTTTTAAGGACGAATGTTTCATAAAAATCAGATTGAAATTATATTTTCTTTGAAAGACACAGAAACATAAGTAAGAAGAAATTCTCAATGAAGAGTAAATAAAGTGACAATATCATGCATGTTTAATTTAAACTTCTTAATTAAGTTTCACGCATCTTCTAGAAGACTGTTCATTTTATATCAATCGGTTTTTGGTGAATTTTGCGGTTTTTGTCTTTGGTGCATTTTATTGTTTTATGATACTTATTTAAACATAGTGACGGTTGATAAGAAGTAGTGCAGCTTGACTGTTTTTATTGAATAAAATAATGAATGAATACGGAAAAATATGGGACATCGTAGCAATATGAACCACTTTTGATACGGCCCATTTCGAGTTGTCTCAAGTTTTTTACTTTAATTTAAATTAAAACACTGTGTTTTTTTTTTAAATAATGTTTTTTGCGGCAATATGGGCCATACCTTTGCTCATCTTAATTTGATTTTTAATCTCAATTTTTTATTATTGTAAAATAAACAGATTAGTGCCATGGCAGTCTTTTTGCTTTTGTAATAATTTTTGAAGAATCTTATGCATTATTGTCAAAACCAAAGTTTTCATTTTTTACTCGAGCTCAAATTATACTTTTTATAATAATATTATCTTAAAATGGGTGCTGCCGACAATTATTCTTGAGTTTGCGCTTATTGCCCCGTATAGTTAAGACGCAATTATATGAGTTTTTGAATTTTTTATATGTTAAACTCTTACTACTATGTTGCTAAGAAAACTCGTAAACATGAAGAAAACATTACAAACTAAGTATTTACTACATTTTTAAAATGATTTTCTTTGCTCTACGAAACTTTTTTTTTACTTTTCTTCGCTTTTAAATTGCATTAGACTGTTTTTTATTTTGTTTTTTAAACTTTTTTCAAGCTTCTCATTAAAATTAATTAAGTCTATGTATTTTACCAAAATGATACAAACTGTGAAAATTCTAAAATAAACTTAAAAAGCTACGTTGGACAAAACATGAGCGTATTGAATCAGAGTGCGACTCGCCGGCTACTGGTGAAACAGCGCCATCTAGTGACGACTAGCTTAAGCCGTTATTCGAGTAGCTTTTATCGGACACGGTTCGAGCTCGTTGGTTCGGCCGCAGGCTTCCTAAAAAAAAAAGAAATTTTTTAAAAAATTGTGTTTAACAAAAATAATATGGCATACAAAAGAAATACTTCCATAACTTATTGTTCCCCCTTGATTGTCTGGAATATTTGAGAGAAAAGTCGATTTAAAAAAATACTTTTTTAACATCTCATAATCATTTGCATATTTTATCAACATAACATCAAAAATATCAAAAAACACACATCAAAAATATCTTTGAGAATTTTCTTCCAAAGAAGAGCTTTTTTTCCTTCAGCGCTTCCTGTTGTTTTGATACAATTACTTACCCTCACCACACAACTTGCACGAAGCAATTGATGTTTATTAAAATCCCATAAACTTTTATTTGACAGACCCGCGATCGTGCGCGTGGAGAGGGTGAGCCACTCCAAATGGTGGTTACGGCACGGTTTCTATAGCGAAACGATTTAAAAATTAGCCCCTGCGGTCAAGCTTCAATCACACCGATTGCACCGAACGCAATGCAACGGTGCGCGAGGCGGAAAATGTACATTCTGAACGAGACAGTACCATTTGCGGGTGGTAGCAGGCGTTGTGAGTAATTCAAGTTTGCTCCAACCACATGTGCCACGAAGCCGTCGCTTGACGAATCGCTTGACGCAGACGCTCGGAGCAATGGTTTTAAGTGCAACACTTTGCAAAACCGTTCCAAGTGGCAAAAACCGTGCCAATAACGTTTGAAGCGGCGGCGTTAATCACCCTGCTAATGCGCGATGTAGTTAAATCGGGCGGATTGTTGGTAAAAACAGTAAAATGCTGTGCGGGAGCACCTGCTTATCACGTGCACGCGTATGCGTTCCGGACCGAAACGTGTAAACAAAACGATTCTGGCCAATTGTTGGCGGGTAAACAGATCGTGTAAGTGCTAAAACCAGACCAGCCAAATTGATAGTTCGAGGAAATTTGGAAGGGCAGTGTTTGGGAATTTATTTTGAAAAGAACATGTTTTTAGAAGGGGTCTCGCAAATAAACAAGTTGAAAAATATTATATAATTTTCACACCAAACATATCGGAAAATACACTTTAGGAACAGAAAAAGGTCACTTGAAATGTGCTTCAAAGAATCGTATTATCGCATGAAGCAATTAAAAGACAAACGCCCTTCCCTCATTTCTTTGATGATGTCTCACACGATGACGCCACGTATTAATTCTGGTCCTCTTATTAAAGTGAGCAGACTCTTCAAAAGTGCCGCAAGCACTTTATCCGATTGTCCTCACCTATCACTATGCACGTTCGGCGTGACAATTTCGCAAGGTCTGAAGTTATGCAAAGATCTGGGTTAATCCTCTAACACACGTGCTGGGGCCACGAGATCGTGTGCTTCATTTTACGCAATTAAATGGCTAAGTTGAATCGCTTCTAAACGGTTATTAATCAAACACGGCTGGCCGTCCATTGAAACGTTGCTCCCCAAACGCAAAAGACAAAGCACCGTACAAACATGTGAACAGAAGAAGCAATTTAACTGCTCCATTTCACCGCCGCCGCTTCGAAGGATATCCGGAACGCAGTAAACCCGTGACTGCGCGTTTGTAGCTGTTATATTGTTGGCGCTCGAAGGGAATGGTTGTTTTTTGTTTCCATTTTTCCCTCTACGCCTTCCCTCCTTTACATCCATCAATGTCCAGGGCCGTGCAAATAAATAGCACTGTGCGAACTGTCACACCAAAACGCGAATGCGATCGCCGATAATCCGGGGGGACCGCGCCCTACCCCACCCACTCCCAGCCTTCCTCACCAATTTGCTACAACTCTATTGCACGCCTTTTTAACGCGCTTTAGGCTATCGGTTCTGCGGCTCACCAAACAATTTCGGCCAATTCCGCTCGTCGCGTTTGAAGTGCCCGGCAGCAAACATTAATCACCTGCCCAATCGACCCACAGCCGGCCCTAGCCGGGGTAGTTACGGAACAGTATTGGATCGGTTTTTGCCAGTAACCTGTTTGAGATTTGGCAGTGATACTGTGGTTTTGAACTCAAATCTTAATCGACAGATTACGATCTTTGAAGTAAAAAAAAAAAATTGGAAAATGAAAACGAACAGGGTGTGGAGGTTGAAATGCGGAGCAAACTGCTTTATGTACTTTCAAGCTGTTGTAAATGGACTGCTAAAAACTAACCAGGTGAACGCAGGGGCACTTGGCATATCAATCGAAAAAAATAAAATAGAATAAAAAAAGAGATTTTCAGGCTCAGAAAAAGTAAAATGTTCTAGTCAATCTGTGGAACAGGCTCGAGAAGAATGTAGAGCAAATCCTAGATATAGGTGACTTTATATTCAAAACTTCGGTTAGGTAGAATTTTACGGAAGACTTAAACAATCAATGTATATTTATTAATAATTTACCGATTACAATTTTTCCGTACCATCGTTAAAAAAAATCATAAAAGCCTGAAGTGTATCAAAATGATTTTTGAATTATTGTACGTCCTTTATTCACGATGCACTTATACAAGTTTATGTACAGTTTAGAAAAATATATACTCAACAAATACTTATTTAATTAATGTTAGCCTGACGGCCAAAGTCTCTTTAAAAATAAAAATTAAAATACTTTACTACTGAAAATTGAAACAATTACAATATTAATCTTTAAATTCTACAGCTGTTTTGATATCTCTAAAACAAACTTTTATAATTAATATAAATTCTAAAGCATTTTTAAAGTATAGCAATTTTCGTTTGGTTATCAAATTATATTTTAGCTGAGTGAAACATATGCTATCACGTCCAAACATTTTTCTAAGATGAAATTTTATTCATGTTGAATTGGATGAAATCTCACAACATTTCAATTGTCACTTGAACTACCTTTAATAGCAGGTCAGTGTGTCGTAAAAAATAAAACGTCGCAAATATTTTTCAGTAAACTAAACGAAAAGTTTTAAAAATGGACAAGGTGTTATTGTTTAAAAGTGCTTTTACACCAAACACGGATAGTAAGTGCAATTGGAAAAAAAAATAATCAAAAATGAAAAGATAAACTAAGATAAATTAAACGTTAATCGCGATTAAAGTAACGATTGATAATAACTTCTTGTTTTTGATCATTCCATATTATTGTTATTTCAAAGATTTAGCTGAAAAAGGTCTCAAAAATATTATCGTTTTACTTTGTGTGCCTTTGAACCTCCCCTTACCAAACAAAGGACAGAAAAAAAATCAGTAGCACACAAAGTTCGTTCCCTTCCATTGTTTCACTCTCCACCACACTCTTTTTGCTGATGGAACAAAACAGCATTTTAATAACCCCTCCAATCGTTTCTAAATGAAGCCATATTTTAGCGGCTAACCGGAGGCAACAAAGAAACGTGTCTTTAAATTAACCACCGAAAAGGCGCACTTTGAAGGTGCCCAAACACCAAGGCATCACGGTGATTGCGATATGTCCAAACCCGCTCCGTGAACTACTCTCCGCCCCAAAACGATGGGGTTTGTTGTTTGGATGGTTATGCGCACCTGATCGCAATCGAGGATCGGGAACTACGAACAAAAAAAAAGGTCAACCATAAATTATCGGCTTTCGCGTATTGTAGCCTCGCAGTGCACTTTCGCAAAAAGGGGATCGTTCGAAATGTGTGTGGAAAACCGAAATAAAATACCGGAATAAAACTACCCATTTTCAAAGAGATCAGACCGCTGCTCGGCTGCTCGTTCGGGGGTCAATCGAATTGCACTCGGCGGTTGACGGTGGTACACTTGCTTCGCCCTACAGAACCTACAGGTATCTTAAAGCCCGTAATGCATCACAAACGAAGGTGAACGAAAGAGAAAAAAACGGTGCACAAACAACACCATAATCCCCTTTTATTTTAGCCACTTTTTCTGGTCCAACGGGCGTCCAACAGGTTACATGAAAGGGCAACTCCGGAAGGATAATAATAATCGCGCATGAGAAACTACAGGCAACACACAGTGCTGAGCTGCGAAGTGATATCTTAACCCGCGAGGTAGAGAGGCCGTTTTTTTTTCGTTGCTCGCTACGGGCGGTACGAATGATTGTGAGAGTACATGCGGTACATAAATTTGACGGTAAGATAAAAGAAAAATATTATCACCGCCTTCCGGTAGGCGAAAGTAAGGTGCAGCAGGAAAAGGTGCCAATCGGTGGATTTTATATGATCTCCTTTCGCCTTCAATATTTACGTTTGCTGTTGCTGTTACCTTTATTGGAGGCAGTTTCCTGGTTGAGGTTTCCCGTATTCACAGTATGGCTAGCAAACAATGGGAAAGTTTTGTAAAATGTCATAATGTGTGTCTAGAAGCGATAAATTCACTTTAATTAAATATGTAACTGACTAATAGGATTCAAGCTGTTGAAACATGTTATCAAAACTCTTATCTTTGTATTTGTAAAACAAACTAAATCCGAGTGAAGGAAAGAGAGGAAGAATTTTCTTAGGCACGCACTCCAGGTGCGCCAAAAAAATAGTTTTTTATTTTTCTCTCTATGAAACGTACTGTCTCGCTCGGCTTCTTTATCGTTTTCCCCCCGTTTTAGCAATAATCGTTGTTTTTTTATCAATTATGATGTTTTAAAACACCGCCACAACTAACAGTCCGTTGGAACCATACAACAGTTTCCAACAGTATTGAAAGATGATTGAAGATGTATGGAGTTTTCTCCGCATGGGATAATCACCCAAATAATTTGCCAAGGGTGTTGGGTGCTATCTAGCCTCTGTATACCGCTTAAAATTCTCTCATATTTGGATTTTGTTGAAAAAGACGGCGTTTTCTAATTCATCAGTATAAATTTCGCTCCAACAGCTTCATATTTCTGTTAAAGTAGAAAAATGTTCCCTTTGAGACATGGACTTTGTCCAAAACTGACGATACCCTCTTAGCCGCGTTCGAGAGGAAGATGCTCAGAAGGATTGTTGGCCCCATACGTGAGGAGGAACAATGGAGGAGCCGATACAACGACGAGCTGTACGAGCTGTACAACGATCTCTCCATTGTGCAGCGGACTAAGCTCGCCCGGTTCCGGTGTGATGGCCATGTTATACGCATGGACTCGGACGACCCAACCCGTAAAGTCCTCTTAGGCCATCCACATGGACAGAAGAGGCGTGGTAGGCCCAAGCTGAGGTGGGAAGATGGCGTTGAGGCGTCCGCCATTAAGGCCGGGATAACGGATTGGCAGACGACGGCGCAAGAACGCGAGCGGTTTCGGAGTTTGTTGCAGCAGGCCAAGACCGCGAGTCAGTTGTAGCGCCCGATAAGTAATTAAGTAAGAAAAATGTTCCAAAGGAGGTAAATCATAAGCTTCAATTTAATCTTCCTAATGATAACATGGTTTCCAAAGCAGTTACTTCTCATGTCTCCAGTTTTATCAAAGCTGACTGATGTCTTCTGACATTTTTAAGAAGAGGTCCCTTCGTTTCATGAGAAGCAGATTTCAGCTCCCTGTCATGACCTCAAAAGGATTTTTGGGTGACTGAAGAGATTAAATAATGCTTAGGTCAAAGAATCCTTTTGAGCTCAGATTTGAAGCTTTCCAATTACTCAATAAGGACAAATCATCAGCCGAAAGCATATGAAAAAATTTTGAAAGAAAATTCCATTACAAAGCCATGAAGCTCCTTGTCTGCTTCATACACTCTGTAGGTACGCTTTTGATTTTGGCTATGTCTGGAGAAATTAAGAGACGGTAACCGGGGCTACATCAGATGTTTTAAGGGAAAAGAGTCAAATATCTATAATGATATTTAATTATAGAGAGAGATTGAGAGAGAGAGAGAGAGAGAGAGAGAGAGATATTTAATTAATTTAATTTTGATAGTGTCTAGATTTAACCTTTTATATAAAAAATTGAAGTTAAAGGTGTAGAGCTTAACCTACCTAATGGGTTATGTTGGGAATTGTTCATTTTTATGTTATAGCATAGCATAGCATTTTTCCTATTATTAAAGCATTATTAACGATATTTACTCCTCCCACCGGCAGTAAATTAAACTCCTTAATGTACGACAGACACGAAACCCTTACCCCATAAATCAAGCGAAATCAAAACGACCGGTGGAGATAAAGTATCGAAATGAATGTGGCGATCGAATGTGACACCACGGTGCGAAATAGTCCACCAGTGAGCTTTTGATGGCTAGACGGTTTTGGCGTTTGCATGTCCGTCAGCGATGTATCACCCCGAAAGTGCGCAAACCATTCCGAATCAATTTATTGAAGCTGTAAAATATTAACCGAAAACAAGCGAACCAACGTCCGAGGAGGGGAACCTTCTGCTGGTGCCTTTATCTGTACGGTACGCCCGCTGATGTCATGACAGAAAGGACCGGGATCGATAATTTGTGCAACTTGCTCACAAACGATACATTTGGAAGCGCTTTTATTGAGACATTGAGAGGTTCTGGGGCCATTGTTGTTGTTGTGGTTGATGCCATTTGAGCCGTTCCTGGGGGTGTATAGATTGGAAAAATTGAATATGATTGTTTTTGTGAGGGTGGAGAGAGATTGTAGCTGCACGATAAAATGCACTATTAAAAACCCCCGAAATGGTATTAGATGAGAGTGGCGGGTGCACCACTTGTGCTGTGGTTGAGTCTGTTTAACGAGTGTGCGTGAGCGGTTTTATCGAAAATCAAAGAAATCGATTAAGGATTTTGTTATGCAAATGTGTGATGTGCAGTGCGCCGTTTGTTTGATGAAGTATAAAGATTTTCAATTTAAATTTTAATTTACATTTCAAAAACTTTATCGATTGCTGGTCGTTTTCGGAGGTTCGTTTTTACTTGAAAAATAAAATAAGAGAAAGGAACGAAATCGGATCGGACGAAAAGCGAGGGCCAATTTTACCATTTTATTGCTACAAAACGGTACCACATCTTGCTTCGGCTTCGTCCCATATCCCCGCAATGCTGCTGTTGCCAATTGTTATCGTTTTTTTTTGGTTTTGGAGAAGGAAATAAAAATTATCCAGATGAAATACGTGCTCATTTCTGCTGCGCAAAGGGGGAACCTAAAAGTGAACGTTTGCATTGAATTGCGTTCTGTAAATTGAACGGGCTTTAAAAGTGTTCCAATCCGAGCGGTTCAATTATTGCTGCTCGATTTTTATTTTAGCTGCACATATATCGAGGAAAGTATCGAGTCGCTGATGCTGCCATCCCAAGAGGCCTAATTGCGAACTTGGGCGGGTTTTGCTCTTTTACTTTAACTGTTGTTGTGTATCATAAAGCGGCATTTTTATGCACGCTTTTTTTGTAGTGCAAAAATCATACAATCAGGTTGCATCCAATCAGGAACAAGAAACAAAAACCTAAAGAGAAATGCAGTGCAGCAACTAAATACAGGTAATATTCAATTCATTTTAATTGTTTGTTTAAATGCGGAAGCGTACGCGAATGCACTTGGGGAGCAATTATGTGCTGCAAAATTATTAACCAATAAGAAATTCTCATTCCGTTCCGCATCGTACACATCAAAATTTAGCTGTGAAACGCTTTTTTTGTTGTTGTTACACATCGAAAAACATGTTTTCTTCACGCTCCATTCGTCCACTTTGTACTTGTATTTTTTCATTCAGGTATGATGTTCACACTTCTCACCTGCACTGTCCTTTTACACTGCTCACCTTCGTAGTGGAGAGAATTTATTAAGGTAACAGCGATCGTATGACAGTTTGTAATTCGTCATTTTTCCTTAATGAGACCTTAATCAAGTGCACATCGTGTGCGCGCGAACATGAGCTCGATGTTGTCGATTGGTTGGGCTTTCCTTCTTTCTTTGCACCGTTTTTTTTTTCTTTTGTTTTTTTCCGGCGAAAGTAAAGAACCGGTTGATATTTGATAAGCAAACAGTGTGCAGCTACAAAAAAGTGCACAAAACTGCTTTATTAAATCTTCCAATGTCACCTTAAATGTGTGAATGAGGCGAGATGATAAATCTCCTTGTTGTGCTGTCCATGCAATCGTGGTTGTTTAATTAAAACATTGTAACCCCACGACGCCAACCTTTCATTCCAAATTGTGTTTTATCATGAACTTGCCTTTTTTTTTTTTGTTTGTCCTGCATCCCGCGATGCATCGCCGGGACTGATGAATGTTCATTAGGTTATTGCGCAGGTTTTGACATTAATCAATCGTTATCGAGTCGTCGTCTCGTGTTTCCTTAGCACTGATCGTGTGTGTGTGTGTGAGCCCGTGAGAAACATCGCACCATTTTGATACCGATCGTGTGCAATCATAAATTTGGGACGTGTAATGCCACTGTCAACAGTAATTAAAAAGTAATGGTGCGTTAATGGGGATCGCTCGATGGGACAAAAACTTTCTGTTTAAATTATTTTTACATCGTGCTGCAATGTTTTAATTTCTTGTTTCTGTTTTTTTTATTTTTAGGTATGTGAACCGGGATCGAACTGTTGTGCTTTTTGTCACATTTGGTAAGCGATTTCACACAGCTACTCTGTATTATTCATGTAATTCTGCCAACCCGATAGCGTCAAAGTTGGTTCAAATTTCGTTCATCGAAAGTTAATTTAATGCATTACATTACATCTCAGCCAATATTTATTTATGAATGCCGTTGTAACAAATGTCATAATTAATTTCGGAAATTACTTGCACGTGACACGTTTAACGGCCAGTTCATGTGCAATACAATGAAATTTAATTACTCCAACGCGATATTTAATTACTCTTACGCTAGCGTCAATTACATCGCACAAGAAGCGATCCATTGCCTTCACACATGTGTTGAGATTATGTTGCAAAAACCGCTCGCTGACATGGTGCCAGTTTGGCCAAATAAACAATCGCAAAAATTGGAGCAAACCGTTACGGAAAATCCATTTCCCAAGTGTCAACAGAATGGAATAAATAAAACCAAAATGTATCATCCGCTTTGAAGTCGGTGCGCCCGCGTGTATGTTTATACTTTTCGGAAACGCTCGGGGCGCAGAATAACGGACGGGAAAAGAAATAAGAAAGTAATTTCAGAATATCGCAATCGAGGATCAGTGTGTCGTCCGATAACCCACGGATCAATGTGCGGGCAATGGTAGCGAGGTTATCTCCCATGAGACTTCTGATCGTATTTCGAACCGAATTCGTCTCCGATCGGCTTAAACGCAGATAAAACCCCACACACGCCAGACAGGGCTGTACCGGGCAGCCGATTTTTAATAGCCGGTTGTGAAAGGTTTCCTCGGATCGTGCTGTGGTCTTCCAAAGTGCATGTGTACTCGCGTGTGCTTGCGCATAAGCGCCCCGCCCTCGATCGTGGCTGATCTCTGCTGCACGTTCGGCCGCTGAACGGCAACGGATTATGGGGATGATGAAATGGAGCCTGCGGAATTGGACCATACACTCCTAAAGCCAATGTAAATCACCTGTCACTCAAGTTTTCAACGTCGTGCGATCGAGATCGATCGCGCACTCCCCCCGAAAGGGAGACCCCGATGGTCTTTTTTGCATCACTTGCAACGGCATCCAAGCCAGTGCCAGTGTTTCTCTGCTTGGTACCTTTGGGCAATAGAGTCTTAAGACTCGGCTTCTAGAGAGTAAATTTAATAGTAATGCGCTTTTTGTTTTTAAAAAAGGTGACTGAAATAAATGAACATCAACATAAGTTTCGGATACTCCTTGTGAATATATTTTTAATTTATTTTTTGGTATGTCTTTAATTTGGGTATTTCTCATTAATATTTTGAGATTTTTGATGAGCAAAGCTTCAGATGATTCATCTTCCAATTACTTCAACTTTAACAAAAGGTTCAGGTGCAAGATGAAAGGCGTGTCCCTCCGTTGTGCGGAGGGCTTGTAAGCGAAAAGAGTAAAAAAGGCAATATGTCAGCCCCAGCAGTGTGTACAACGCAAACACAATCAACCTGCAAAACAAGTGACTGCGAAGCGAAAGACACATGACAAGCCTCGAAGATCGTTTACTACGCCACGATCCTCACTATTTCTCTTCGGTTCTCTGCACGGTACGCATCGTTGAAGATGAGTCGTCGGCACATGTTCGCCACCAACAACCCATCTGACATGAAAGGACAAGATGATAGAAAACATGAACTTTTCGCAATACGGGACTGTAAGTCGGGCGTGTAAATATTTGAAAATGGCAGGACCCGACGCGCCAGTGTGTTCCAAATGCGGCTAAGCGCAAACAATAATTAGCGTACAATGGCGGTGTACAGGATCCACAAGACAAGAGACGAAATATTGAATAGTACCCCATCGATCGATGGTAGGCGTTCCGAGGCATACAAAAGCCAACCAGCTGACCTAAAAACGCCTCCAATGGGAAGGAGAGCGATGTTTTGGAATTGGCAATACCCGGCAGTATCTTTAGTCCGATCGGTGAAACGAACCAAAGATCCCCACGTCCGGCTTTCGTCGGTTAGTCATCATCGTCATCTTCATCACGTGCGAGCGTGGCTGGAAGTACGGTGTGGCATTCTCGCTTGGAAGTCGACCGCCGACCCCATGTTACCCATCAATCATGTTGGTTGACATTCGCGAAACTAACCCTGCTGTCGCCACCGACCGATCGTTACAACCGTCGTCCTAATAGAGGTCTAAACCTACGGTTTGCCTTTGAAGCGGAGGAAGCATCACCAATACGCTTGCAGAGCGCAGGGTGTTACAGTCGGTTCTAACTACTACATCGCTAACAGATTTACCACCGCACATCACCTTCGATTTTCGCATCCGATCAGCTCGCGAGCTGTAGTGACACAGAGGCCCACAGCCGGAAACTCAATTAGCTCGATCGTGTAGCTTGTTGGCTCGTAGACTTAAGTGAAGTTTAATCGCTTGCCTGGGAGCTTGTTTTTATGGTTTGCTACCGGTTGTGGCCAAGCGTTAGACACGTTGATGACGGTGCGTTGTAGCGTAACGGTACGCAGTCCTATGTGTTTATGACAAATATTTTAAAAATGTATTTATTGCCGTCGCAGACATTTTGTTTCAAAATAAAATCATTGTTATTGAAACCCCAATGTCATCCCTGGGGACGCGTGCTCTGGTGTTGATCTTTAATAAAGAGGGTAATAGATTTTATTGGTCGATCAATTGACACTCCGTGAGAGTGGCTGCTCTTACACTTGTGACGCAATTCTCCCGCGGAACATCCAGAAACTGGTCCACTTGCGACTTAATTTGAATGTAGAGACAACGCCTAAAATTATGACATGGAACTCGATCCCGCATCGCATCGACATAGCTAGATTTATCTAAATAATTGAAAGTTTTATGTTAAAGTTTAATAAAGTCTCCGCTTCTTCGTTGACTGAATTTGGACAATATCCAAAACGATTTAATGTGTACAGGGTTTCCCAATGATGGTTTTTGTCGTTTACTTAAGATTACAAGACTATATTTTTAGTAGTCTTGTTTGTTTTCTTCCCAACACAACCGATAACCGATCAGGACCTGTCTGAGCCTTATTGGAAAAGAAGGATCTGGGGTTTTCTGTAACTTTTGAGATTTACTTCAAGAGGCTAATTACACCTGATGTTAATGAACTGTCCAAAGATATAAATTGATCTGAAATTGGAATTTAGTTTTGTTTAGTATACTCTTTAAAATTTGCCTTAAGTGAACAAGGTTTAAGAAGGTCATGGTGATTTGAAAAGTTTAATAATTTGTCATAATTTTTTTACTTGCCTCTAACGCGAAGAGGCTCTCGTCATTTCAAAAATACAAGAGATGAACTCCGGCGGACGATCACATAAATAAAAAATAATTTATAAAAATCATACAAAACCCTGTAAATGCAGATAGAATCAATGTCTCGCGTCGTGATGTAGCTCCAAGAGCTGTTGGCCGGCTTATCAATCGGGTTTGCCCGCGCCAGTCATTTCTTCGTCTGGCCATCGATGAAGCTGTCTACCCGTAGCAAGCCCTACTGAAACCGGTGTAGATCAAATCCGTTACCTCACCCTGTCCCCCTCGCTCACTCTTCTATCCGATCCGGTGACCGCCTCTCAGTAATCATCTCTTCATTCGCACTGTCACTCTCAATGTTTTCGTTTTGATAGCTCTCTTTCGTTCGCCTTCGGCATCAGTTCGTCAAACCGAATTCGAGCAGTAGCAGCTTGACCACGTTCGAGTAGCTTGCCTGGTGGGTCTCTCGGTCGATCTCTCACTATCCCTTCGAAAGAGGGTGACAAGGAGGGGAGGTGAAACTACTCCGAAACCACTACACCAACAGTAACGCGTATGTCTGAGGTCTTAAAGCCAAGCTTCCTCTCCTTGTTTCGCTCGCGTTGCGTATGACATAATTCAAGTTTTTCGCGCTTCCTTCGTCCTTTCCGCGCCAACCATTGCTACTGTCCCTGCCCCGACGAACTTGTCCTCCCACCCAACACTGTAGAGCGTATCACACGCACACACTCGCACATACCAGACAGCAGCGCCAAGGTCCTTGACAAACTTCGCCGTGCGTCTGTTTCGCACGTTCGTCCGCCCCATATCAAGAACCGAGCCGAGTCGACTGGTGCTCGCATGTGGAGTCTGTGCGGCACACTGTGGAGGACAGCGGCGTTCAAGTGAGAGGCTTTTTTTTCTTGCTTCTTAATTTCAGCAGACACAGACTATCTCGCGCCGTCCGGATGCACGACACTTGGGAAGAGAAGCCGCGAGTGTTCTCCGACGCGGCGCGCGGAAGAGCGTGATCAGTTCAAAACAAGACGCCATACAGTTCGGAACGTTTTCTTTCGCTATCTCGCAGATCCGCACGCAATTTCGGAACTCGCGATCACCAGCAGTGCTGACGGCGACCACGGCAGCTGTCAGTTTTGTGTGTTTCGGGGTGCTTTTTTTCGGCTGTGCGTAAACCTGCGATCGTGTAGAGAAGGGCTATTGTGGTGTGGATTGTGTAGTGGATCGACGGCGGCGGTGTGCGCGTCCAGTGTGCGTACGACCCTGTAACGAGGGGCTTGATGGTTATGGAAGCTTGTTTCCATTGCGTGTGACGTTGAAGTGTGCCTGTGTTTCGAAATATTACACTCCGTTGGACCATAGGCGACCTAGCTAAAAATCGTTCCAAGATCAAGGTGACTGTTTTCGTTCCACAAACCCCTGCGCGCCTGTGCGCTGTACACGGAAGTCACGGTCGGCTTATTCAGGCAGCTGCGGAAGTGTGTGAGGCTCTCGGGATAGATTGAAGTGCGTGTAATCGAGCCAAATAGGCGTTGCAAATTCCCAAAACAAAACAGATTGTCTGGGAGTTGTAGTTTCGAGCCTAGAACGTGTAAACAACGCATGTTGCGCTTGAAAGTCACCTGCTGCTGAGGCCAAGGTTGTTGTCGCCGATCAGGTCGACACGACGGACGGGCCAGATCGACACCTGGGCGTGTGTTTGTGCAGTGTGTCCGTCCCGCCAGGGGTTCGTGTGAGCGTGAGTTTGGAAGTGCAGTTGCACTTCAAGTGATGCACTCGTTCGCGACAAGTGTATGACAGGACCGGTCACTTTCCGCTCAGTCGTCGCAAACAGTTTCCCTTTCAAGCTAACCGTCCTCTTGCACGACTGAAATAAAAAACAGCAAGTTACTTTGCATGACGTTGTGGATCATATTAATTGATGGACATCATGTTGTACGGGTAGTAGTAACATCAACACAGAAAATTTGCTTATTGTAGTTGTATTAGTAGTTGACGTGTCCGTAATATTGGACATCTGAGAGCGTACGCAGCTCACGAAGACGCACTGGTGGCACTGGACGCAGGTCCTCAGGCATCCAACAAAACGGCTTCTTCCAACGTCTGCTGACAGCCAGAATTAATGATTTTTGCCCTTGATTGTACCTCCGTAACGAACGGTGGCAATCGCCATCATCATTACTATGCAACAAAGTGTGCAACATTGACACATGGTTTCTCCTCTCTTTCGTCACGCTGTCATCACGTACGGTGGAAGGAAGATCGCGCGATCGCTCGGACAACCTGAAACCCGGTGACCGGTGCACAGCTGCTCCACACCGCGGTGTGTTTTTGTCGCGGCATTTGGCGATCGCCATGTCACCGAAACACGCAACGAGAGCGGAGAGTTGAATGAACTGGCTTTGGGACAGATTTTTCTTTCACGTCATTTGACTCTGTGCTCTGTGCAAGGATAGAGTGGGTTCGGGAAAACCGAGGGACAAGTTCAAAAACGCCATCAAACGCGACCGAGTACGCGCACGCGTGCACATGCTCGATTGCGAGTGTTTGCGCGGAGCGGCAACGGTTGAAGTCCTATTTGCACTAGTTTGTGTGCACCGAACCATAGTTGGGCGAAAAACTAACTATGCAGAAGTGCGTTTATCTATGCGACCGATAACGTAAGCCCGTTAGGCTCCCTCACATGCACAAATAATCAAGCAGGCAAGTTTGTGAGTGTCGAGTACCTTCTACCTACCAATTGGTCTCGTAAGAGGTTGCCTTTTTCATAGTTTGTTCGTTTCCAATTGCCGCCCGTGAGAGGTTGAAATTGATATGACGTGACCTGAAATCGGAATCCCATATATATGTTGGACAGGATTGGGGTCGACTGTGATTAGGGTTCGTGCTGTGGAACCCGTGCAGATTGGAAACGAAACTTCCAAAGGTGTGGTCAGTTGGCAAACGATGTAATGTGTCTAAAGGTTATCGATTCAAATTGGTGGTTCGCTGGTTTTTCAACTCAAGATGTTATAGTCTTACAAAATCCACATTACCGATTGGAGATTGAAATGTGTTAGTTGCTCTTAAAAAACTTGAGTTAGACCTTGTATTTCTTAAAAAAAATCAAAGAATCCGTAGAAGGTAGTAAAGATCCAGAAGATCATGACGAGTGTTTCTATCCAAATGTTGTTGCTTAATTGAAACCGTCGGCCCATCGCGTCGAAATTTGGCAACGGTTGATGAAAGGTGTAAAATAATGTACATGCTCTACTCTTCGTTCCATAGAACAGATGAAGAGCTATCATTTTCCCTGGGTAAGAGACTGTCACATTTGTAGATACAGTAGTAAGGGACTGTCACATTTTTAGATACAGAAAAAAGTAAAAAACAAGTAAAATTTCTCAAATGCACGACGCAGACAGCTCGTCGACAATATCCAAAGGTGTTGGGCCGAAAATTTTGTAATGATCTAATTAAAAATTGCAGTAGTTGAAACGGATTTACGTCAGCAACAGGTGTGAAAGGATGGATCATATGTTTCCTATTTGAAGTCAATGGACAATCGAACACCGAGATAAATCAAATAACACATTTGTTTGGTTTTCCAACGCGAATGCAAAAAAGGAATCGTAATTTGAGTTTGATTAATGAGGAATATCAAATTTCACACTAAAAAGCAGGATGATTGATACCTTTCAATCTATCTACACATTCACATTTGCTCAGTGTTGGTGTCTCGAGACGACCGATTTTGGCCACCGAAAACATGACCTCTTCAGTGACTTTTAAGGTTAAACTGTTCACCTCTTTTCTACTAACCAATCGTGTGAAACCGATACCCGAAAGGAATGGAACTATTGGTCAAGCTGAATGTTTCGCGAAAAAATGTGATATTTGCAGAAATGACCCATTATGCAAATGTGGTACCTCCTCACCGCCATATCCGGTTAAACCGCAGTAAGATGATGGTAAAAGAGTGATCGGCTTATGTGTAGAGCCTGCAGCTAAAGTCACCGTGATCGGAAACGGTATCGAATTCCAAGTAATTTTTCAAGCCATTAAATTATTTCCGCTCGAAAAACGATGTCTGTAATAACGCTGATATGTTGAGCCGAATTAAATGCGACACATTTGGAACACCTATTTGACCTATCGCCCGATATCGATAGTTGAGTGTCCTCCGGATGGCAAAATCTGGGTCGGTCGATGCTCTTCAGCTTTTGGTTGTAGCTGTTTCAAACTGCCCGACACGATGACCTTAAACGATCAAGGTTGGGACCAGAGCGCATGAGAATAGGGCTTGAGATCTAACAGACAACTCGTCAGTGACCCTGTTTCGATTCCTTGCCTTGGAATACGCGGAACACAGGTCTCACACAGATTAGATTAATGTAAGGTAACGCGACCTCAGCTCTTTCGCAGACCAAAAGGTACCCACTGTAACTCCTGCGACCGACAATTTCCTCCGCGAGCCCTTGAGCAACAAACGCATCTAATGTCCCATTCTCTCGGCATCGCAAGCGTCACCAAACTGAACATTATGGAAGATTTATTGGTCCCACCGCAGACTTGATCGTTCGTGAGAATACAGCACCCTCGCTAGTATGATGGGATGGGGCTTTTGATTGAATTATGGAACCTCAGCAGAGCATGATCATCATCATCATGATCATGATTGTCAGCGTCGTGGGCTTGGTGATCGTGGGTTCCCCACATATTAATCCACCTTTTATTAGACCCATGTACGGTGTTGTGTAGATGCCAATTTAATGACAGTCTCCGTCAGGCGATAGAGATCAAGAAGGTTGCAGACGGCTAGATTTCACAATTGGCCTGTCTTGCTGTGTGCTAACAGATTGACATCTTGGGTAGCACAGAACAAAAAAGCGTCGGTATGTCTATTGCAGCTACCAGCAATTGAGCGTCTTGCAGTTAGATCTACTGATGCCTTGCGTGATGATCGATTGCAGTCAGGTATTGTGTATTGCTACACCAGAATAACTGACATGAGCGAACAAATAGCTCCACGTCACGAGTCGATCAAGATGTGACGGGAGTTTCGAGATCAAGACCAGTTCTTAATTTTTTGGCGTGAAAAACTGTTATATTTCCATTAAATATTTTCACAAAGCATTATTTTTACGCTCTTCGTAAAAAGTTGCTTTGCCACAGCTCATTAGGCAATTGTGCCCTCTTTATGTCTGAAATCCAACAATAAATTCATGATTCAATTCTTGCGCGTTAATTTTGAGTTAAAGTCATAACTTAATAAAGCCGATCATTCGTAGGATAAATGTCACTGCCTCTCTCTGTCGATCGGTAACGTGCAATCGACCACTTATTCGAAACGCTGGCGGCTCCAGAGGTGACAGAAATTATTGGATTTACACCGAACGGGTGTCACTGGAATACGCGTGGCACGCAACTCAATTTTCATCCGGCCGATTGGTACCGTGGAATGACTGCAATTTGCTGCCGTTTGTTGTGATGTGATGAACTCACGAACGGAACCGTCTCAACCGTCTTCGATTGAGTAATAACGCAGAGGACGAAGGCATAAGCTTGTGCAAGGACTTGAAGCGACACAGTCTAAAAGTAAAATAATTAAATAAATTATTGAAAACATATAACCTGCTTTCCTCGGCGGAGATTCACTCCCCGCAGGGGTATAATTTAACCGAGCGTAGCTTTACGCCGGTCACGGGAGCGTTGGGTGGAAGCGTAGCAAATTTATAAGAAAACGTCACGAACGCGTATTACCTCATTTTATAGCACGCCATAAAAAACAGCAGTATCCGACCCAGAGGGTAATAAAACATTGACATTAGCAGAACAGGTCCATTTTCGTCACATCCTGCACCGGTGGTGTGGCGGTACTGATGGCGGTGGGCATACTACCTTTCACTATTTCATTCCTTAGGCGCTTTCGTCCTTTGATGAAGCATACAGCCCGTGAAGCATGATGACGGTTTCGTTTCGGATTTAAATACCCCAAGGGCTTGGCGGCAACAGCAGCAACACAGTACACCTTTACCGGTTGTCTGTTAATTGTTTATGCTTTTCAATATTTCTTGCATGGATATGTTGAATTTTTAAAGTTACGGTGATGTTTTACGGCGTGAAATATACTTTTCGTGTGCTGTCTTTTGCGCGTGCCTGACAGCGACAGTGACATGTTTATTCAGTTAAGGGCAAACAAACGTAGGATATTAAGCTTTATATCTGAACCTACTTAATCACTGTTGGGTTATTTACACCCTTGTTTTCGGATGCATTCTTTGTGTGAATCATTATTTGTGCTTCATTGCTAGATGACATTTTTCTTATTTAAAAAAAGTCATATTTTTAAATTACACCTTGGTGCAATTGGACACTTTCCTCGCAGGCATTATTCAACGATAAATTACATTTGATGCTAGCAAACACACTTACAATGTACCGTAAATGTATGCCATGCACGTGAGCTGTACGGTTCCCATGATGATCGAAAATAGAACCACACCGGTAGAAGGGAAAGGTTTCGCTTTCCATTGATCCATAAATAGAACCGATTTTGGTACAAGAACAAAGCAAAAAGCAAACCCTCCCGAAACGTCCCAACTGAGTACTGTATTTACAGTTCCGTTGGCACAACCGAATCGTTTAAACACAAACACAGAGAGGCGGATTATAGCAAAAATTATGGCAATCGGCACATATTTCATCGCCAAACGGATGCACCTGTTGGCATGAGTGGAGGAAGTGTATGATATGTTTATGGAGATCGTTTGTATAAAGATGAGATAAGGATATTACTCATTTATTGCACAAAAGTGTTTGAAAAGAAAACGCAAAATGAGTCACTAAAGTACGATGAAAGTAGGTTTTTTTTTCCTTGAAGCTACATAAAATGGTTTCAAATGTCTATCAAAAGCTGTGGTTAATTAAAAATGATAAATGGATCTGTGGCTTAATCAGCAATACATATCTTTAAACTAATATTTCCCTTCGAGCTGCTCCTCCCCTGCCCGTTCCACCGCTTAGGATTGCGCAACTTTACCCAACCCTTCAATCATTTGCCACCGACAACTGGTGAACGACATAGAAAAATTAGTTCGCCAAACGGATCGAGTTAATTTATGCACTCTCAACTCCCAACCATGTTGTCCCACGTAAAACCGTAAAACAAATAAGAGGTAATAAGAGAGGTATGAAACTGCTAGAAGAAAAAAAAATACGACACAACCTCACCATACAGAGCCTTCAACACTATTGTGAAGATTAGTGAGAAACAAGATCTATCTATACAACCGTTTGACATACGCATACTGTGCAGACATGCTGAACAAACATCAAGCGCCATAAAACGAAACGTGCGTACAGCGTGTAGAAAGACGGCAGAGAGCGAAAAATGCAAGAAAAACACCAACCACCCAGCCCGAACACCGAGGACCTTTCATTTGACGGAGTTGGTGGAGTTGGTTTTGACTTAGTCGAGAGCTACATTTTAATTCCAATCAACTGCGCCCGCGTTCCCGTCGCGGGTTGTCCGTCACTTGTCTTGCGGGGAGGCCCACCCGGTCGGTGCTGGTGCGCATATTGCAAATTATCTTGTCGCGTTTCGCGTGCCCTTAGATGCGTGCCACACAGATGACTTTCCGACCTGTCAAATGGCGCACAATCCACTTCCTCCGCAAGGGAAAAGGGGCGACATCCACGCGAATAAACGAGCAATTATTTATTTGTTGTCTGATTATTACCTTACAGTGAAAGACTTGCTGTGTGTGGTCATGTTCCATTCGATTGCGTCCTGTGTAACATGCATGCAACTCCACTGCGGGCTGATGCTGACGGAATTCGAACGTAAACAAATAATCAGTCACTTTGTCTTGCGTGGCGTGCCTGCGCTTCATTACAAACTTCTTGTGACTTTGGACGTGGGGAAGGAATTCCTCGCGACCAACTCGTGGGTTGATAGTAATCCCCCAGAAGCCAACAACTGTCGGATGAATTTGCATGCTCAGCTGATTGACGGCATCGTTGGTGAATGTTGGGCGCGTTGTCCAGCCTTTTGGTGGAGGAAAGAATTTCCGTTTCTTCGACACCCTTTTTGACGGACGAAAGGTTTCTCTGTGCTCCGCTGATCTACTCAATATCGCATCGCTGCGCGTGGTGTTTCATGACAGTGTGAGCGGTCAATGTGCCAAAAATGGTGCCCGTTTCAGGTGCCATGTGATGAGGGCCGCCGCTTTCGTGGTGTTGTCCCTTCACTTGCACACACTTGATGGACAGCGGTCGATGCAAAAATGGACATACTTTGCTACCGATCGGCGTGCCTTTCGGTGTGCACGCGAACCGCGGCTGGTGAGAGGAGATTCTTTTTTTTTCTTGCCTTCGTGCCATTCTTTGAAGGTTTACCTGCCGGCGGGGTTTTGGCACACTGGAAGTAAGGAGAGATATTTTGTACAGATGCTCCATTACTATGATAAATTGCGGATGATGGTTCCTCTGATTTTTGAGTTCCTCTGAGTGGCTCAGAACAATTGGGGGAAATCGAGTGAAATTTATTATTCTGCTGCTAAGTTCTAATGTAACGGGCTTATTTTGACACACATTATTTTTCACAGCTTTTGAATAGTCAAAAGTGTGGCAAGATTCGAATGATATGGTATCAATGTGCAATTAAAAATATTAATATAGATTGTTTTTGTTGGCAGATTTTTTTTCTCGATTCAATTGCTGGTCCTTTCATATTGCTTTTCAATTGCTAGCTTTCACAGAAACCTTTGAATGTTGTATATAGTTTTGAGTCATTTTTTGTGTAATTTATAAAATGGGTTTTTTCCGTGGTTTATAGTTTTGAGATTGTTTTTTTTTACTTATAGATCATACTACATTAAATTCTTGGGCATGGAATTATTCCAGGAACTTCCCAGATTTTCAACTGCGTCCAGGAATGAAAGTCTTGCAGCCCTGTATTCCACATTAGATCATAGAGTATGATCGGTGTTCTGAACTCCAAGGATCCAAATGCTCTAAAGACAACTATCGTACTCACTGGAGATGTGCGTCTAATTTGAAATGATTGAAACGCAAGATCTTTGGGAATCAGAAACTCTATTTGGATGAGGATCATTATGGGCTAAAATTTTGAGATTTTGGTTTAGATCGAAAATTGTCCTACTTAATTCAATAATCGAGATATATACATTTGGAAAATGGTAGGATTCTGGTAAGCTGGAACGAGTTATGTCTCCAGGATAAGCAGGGCGCATCTTTCAGGTGAAAAACTCATCTTTTCCAATGTTGTATACATCTGTTGATCTTCAGTTTTAATAGTTCCAATAAATCACACCTCTAAGTTTTAGCAAGAATGATGCCCGTTTACATTATTTTCTTTTTTGCTTTTTAATCTATCATCATCTCATATGAATTATGGTTGCCTAAGATGAATCGTTCTTCGTACACACCTCGATCTTGGCACGTGCTCTCCCTCTAACAAATGCACAATCCTAAGTCTGTTTTCATAACACCAACCTCTACCGGCCTATCGTGCGACTGATAGATCGACCGCTAAAACCTATCACACCACCGTATCGGCATCATTCTTCCAACCAGCTGTGGCCGCAACCGAAAAGCGAACGCACACACGCAATGCGAACGCATTTTTCAACCCGTTCATAGCGCGCCACACACGCCATGCTGCCACACATTGTGCCTCTGAGCAGAGAATATAAATAAATCTGCACGTATCTGATGCCCTTCCGCCCGCGAGTACACTGCGGCCACACGCGGTTGGAGTAAGATGAGGCATGGGTCTAGCAAATCTTATACGCATCGCATTGCCTCATCTTACCCACTCTTTTGCCCACTTTGCCCGGTACTGGTAAATGGCGAAATCATACGGACGGACCTGTGCAGACCGGCCGGCGTGTGTGCACGCCAAAACCGCTTGGCTGCGTGCCGACGTAAGCGATGATGTTTATTTTCGTTTGTGATCGAAAGTGAAATTTCGGCTCTACGGCTGCACCCGTGATCACATTTGTTTGCCCCTTTTTGCGATGTGTGTTTTTTCTCATTAGAAAGGATTTTTTAGTTTTAAAATGTAAAACAGCAATTTGTTTACATCCGCCAGGTTGTTGTGCAGTGAGGATGCTGGGGTGAGATTTTTATTCTTCCTTGCAAACCCAACGGGTGTGTCTGCCTTTCTAAATGATGTTAGGTAAAATGTTGCTTACATTCCTCCTGGCTGCCTGGGTGGTTGACCACTCCCGCGTGTAAGTGTGCGTGCATGGGGCCGAAATTAGGCAGAACAGATGATGATGATGATTAAATTTAATTTGGCTGCTCGTCGACCGTTCTGTGACGGCTGTTTGTCGCGTAATTTATTCGGGAAACGTGCGTGCCCCGGCATTGCAGCGTAGATTGCAAATCTTTCTTACACATCTCCCAGCATATGCGCTGTCGTACGAAGCCGAGTGAACTCATTAAATGCCGCTGCACCAAGCGTTCGTTGACATGTGACAAATTTTATACTCACCAACAGTGTGCAGTGTGGTGATGTGGATTTTCGTTTTTTTTTCTACCCATTTCCTTCCCCAATGCCCAGGCGGTGCCTTGATTCGTGCCTTAATTCGGGTATGCCCGATGACAGGCAGTATGAGTTATGTTTCCGACCATCGCTGGAGAACGTGTTTCACTTAATTTCTCGTTGCTTTCGGCGCTCGGTCTCGTTTTGGGCTTAGTAATTGGGTAGATTCATTGAACGACTCGTTTTCTGGAGCAACTGAGTAACGTATGCCAAGTGGTGCGCACCGGCAAGCGATAAGCGCAAATGGTGGCAATCTGTTTTCGTCGGCATTTAGCATCAGATAGTGGGGAAGAGGGAAGCCGCCGACAAACGTTGTATGAAAAATGGGAACCTGTCCATGCCTATAATTAGAGCTATCCATCAGCAGCCGAAAATTTGCACGCTGTGTTAAACGCACCGCGGAAAGGGATGTGGCTATGAATTTGCAAAGTGCTTCTCCTTGAAGTTTTGTTTGATATTTTGTTAAACATCAGGACTCAGGAGGAAGCAGTAACATTTAGTAGCTTGTAGTAGAATCCACAAACGCGAAAGCAGAGAATAAAAATAAATAAAATAGCTTGAAGCAATTATGTTTCCAACATATTTTATGTCTTTTTACATTTAAAATATTGTATAATATGTCAATTGATTGAACACAACTTTAATACAGTTCTCTAAAGGGGCTATGTACACAATACTTTTATTAGTATTTTATTTTTATTATAAAATATTTTGTAAAGCCTGAAGTTCTACCGAGTATGGAAATGTTCAAATATACCTTGTTACTGTTAGCAATAATAAGATCTAAGCCATAACAGCTCAATGAATACATATTAATTTTTCTTTTAATGAATCACGAGATTGAAGTAGCTACATGACTTTGACAAATTCAGTTAATCTATAGAAAATTGCGTTAAAAAAATAGATTCCACATGATGCTCTTGAAATTGTAAATACTTTTATGCACAGTATCAACACAGGGCAAATGTTTCTTAAAGTAGTATTTTTCTAGACTTGTAGACAATCAAATTTCCAACAATAAAGTAAAAGTAAAGTTAAAGTTCAATAACAAACATTTCGACAAAATTACTGTGCAAATTATTGTGCCAATAATAATTAGTCCACCTTCAATATATAATGTTAATAAACCCTATTTGAGGATAAAATACACAGGAAATACTTCTTATAAAACCGTTGGTTGTGAAATGTCGGGTAAATTCAAGTTTTAAAATATTTTCGAAAGCTTTGAAACGGTTAAGATAATTCAGATTCGAATTTTCTGTTATTTAATTTCGAACTTTAATACATTCGTTTTCTATACGCAAGCACCTGCAAAATGAATTTAAAAGAAAACTTCTAGCTTGTTTAATTTAAGTATGCATATAGTTCACACGAGACAGCTAACATAAATGAATCAATTTAAAAAAGAAAGTATGCTCCAAATCACTCTGCGCTCCAAACAATGAGTTTGCAGTGTGCCAATAAAGACGTCGCCTCCGATCGGCGCAGCCTTCAGACACTTGATGTCTGATATGCAGATTACCGACGACATGCAGACGCCATGTCGAGATCGCGCTCCTAGCGGCCTCATCGCACCATTCCAGCGAAACCGAAGGGAGTGAATCGATTGAACGCATTTATTATTCGCAGGTTTTGACGCACGGCTGTCACTCCGTGCGCTCGCCTCGCCTACGTACGCCGTGGGCTCCACGACCCCACTGATTGACGTTCGGCGTGTAAAACTGTCCGTGGCTCACGATCGGCCCGGTTCCGTTCGGACGCGCATCGGGGGCGCTCTGCTTTACGCCGCACGCGGTTGACAGTTGAACGATCGATAATTTGCTCGCGTCATCGATGAAGGACTTTTATTAGGTAGATTGAATCACGAATCGTGAATAAAATTGAAACAAAACGAGATGGAGGGCAGAACAGCACCGATCGGGTGCTTCGTGTGTTAGTAAGGGAGAGAGAAAGGGAGTTGAATGATGGGCGTCTAGACGTTTGGGGCAGTGCTCTTGTTGCTAATCGAATGATAAGTTTTAATTAGCGTAGGACTAATGAAATAACAAATCCAATAGTCAGATATCAACACGAAACTCGTTACACTGGAATTAGTGTGGTCCAAGCAGCCCTCTTTCAATAAAAATGTATATTAATGTGGTGCACACTTCGGACAGCATCCAAAACAGGAATAATTCTTCAAACATTCCCGAATTTGGACACTCCATTTGCAGCCCCAAAGTACCGTCCAAACTCGTGCACTCCTTTCTCTCGAAGTTGAAATTCAATAGGGATTACATGGCACCGTCGCTGGAGGATAATTATCGTAAAGTTGCACGAAACATTGATCTGCCCGAAAGTATTGTCTCGTGCGAGCTGCCCAACTGGTAGAAATCGAAACAAATAAGATGCAAATTTATTACGACCCACCGAAAGATTTGATCGTTTGCCAATTTAGCGTTAGTGCACGTCCAGTCCAAAACGGAGGTGAAGTTTTGCGTGCAAAAATCATTACCTGTTGAGTTGAGGAGCTCCATCGGAAAGTCTTCAATGGGAGATCCCTTTTTGGGACGAGGCTTAAAAGTTCCAAAAAAAAAAAAAACGATACTTCGCACTACTTTGGCGTTATTAATATTACTTTTCTCGCGCTTCCTTTTTTGACGTACAACTCGGCCCGCACTCACAGCCGCATTGATTTGTGGAGTATCATTTTTTATGCCTTCTTTGCGTCAAAGCTGACAGCCGAAAGGAGAAACGAAAGTAAGCTTTTTGCGCCCCATTGGAAGCAGTTGCTCTTGGGTGGGGGGGGACGTGGGTTTTTGTGTTTCTTCTTTCGTTTGCAATCGGTTGTCCTGTTTCAAAGCTGCTGGGAACGATTTTCGGCTCAAGGGTCATAATTGAACTGGATTACGCTTGCCACCGGTGGCGAGGTGGCATAGCCGGTTCGTAGCGACGTGCGAATTGAATATTTGTTTGCATCATTAAGACGTTTTCTTGACGGTACGCGAATAAGAAAGGCTTCGGCGGAACTGACCCCAAGTCCATTCGCGACGTATGGTGATTATGGTGTGTTGTAATGGTCGTGATCATACGTTTGTAGCTATATATCATGGGCACGGTTGGAGATACCGATGCCATTGTTTGAATTCAATTAAGATCTTTAACGAGCTATCGTTTACCACCTACTGAGTGAGTAATGGGAGCAAGAAGGAGGGCACGAAAAAAGGCTCGTGAAAAGGGGAGCCAGAAAACCTGTTATTTTTTGCCAGCGAAAAACAAAAACCAAACCATGTAATTCATTAAATTACTTTTGGATACTTGCGTAATTGCTGGAAGACGCGTACACACCGTATCGTTATGTCGCAATTGCAGTACACTGATTTTCTTGGATAATGATGTGTAGTAGAGGTTCATTGTTTATTAAATGTTTTGTTCATATCTGTTTTTATACAGTCCCAGAACCTCATTTTTATCGTGATATTCATTTACTGTTTTATACTACTCTTACAATTGTTTCGTCAAACTTGTTTGAAAACCCTCCATCCTATTTTGATATTGCCAAGGTCTAGCAACTGTTGCAAGTACAACAAAAACCCAGTTTTGTTCCCTCTCGATATAAACTTACCGTCCAACTACACTCCAATTAAAGTCCTGCATAAAAACTGCCATTCTTTTTCCGTTCGTCAATCGAAAGGACACTTGCCAGCAAACAACCGCACACAGTGCAATACGTGGAAGTATTCTGTATTTGTTGCGATCATTAAAATTTAACGAAGTGCCGATCGAACCGAGGGAACCAAGCTGACCCAGAGGTGATGCCGAATGTTCGGTGAATGGCGGCACCTACTGCCATAAAAATGTGCCTCCCCTTTTACGCGATTTTATCGAAACGGAAAGTGCTTTTCGAGAGTTGGCAAAGCCTGTCTGACTGCCATTTTATTATCATTTTCCGGTGGTGAAAATTCGCACTGACGCGATTGCCTCTGTGCTTGCGTGATTTGTATATTTTAACATTAACACGAACGAGCTGTGCGTGCAAAACGGAAATGGAAGCCTTATTGGGGGAAGGTTGATCGTTTGCGGGAGGTAAAAAGGGGAAATAAAACTAGTTTCAAATCAGAAACCATTTTCCATACCGCTGAACAACGTACGTACACATAACCAGCGGCCGCTCGCTTATGCGAAAATCAATTTGCTTAACAGCATACTTGCGGAAAAGACACAAAACGCCTTGCCTTCATTTTAAAGTGCAAAAAATTACTACCCAACAAATTTATTTCGAACGATCCACAACGTCATAGTAGGCCGTAACAGTGAGAGGAAAAAAGCTTGTCACCTTTGAAGATTTCGTCTAACCCCTGTTATGTCTTAGCCTGTTCCATGTGAAACCTCAACGACTACCATCGAGTGTGTGCTCTACAGTGGAACGTACAAAGACAAACATCGTGTTAACAGAGTCTCCCCCATTAAAGTGTCATCAAACTATCAGGCTCGAGTGTGTGATTTAACCAGTGTGTTTAACAAGCTGCTTGAACCCGATCTTAATGCCATGGGCATAATGTGGTAACGTCAACAGCAGCCACTAGTTCAGTGAAATCCCCAGACTGTGCGCCTCAAAGCAACCAATTATAGTTCCAAAACCGGCGGCAACGGTTTGTGAGTGACGGTGAGGTCCAAAATGTCCCTACATCATTCGATCGTCACTGTTTTACCGAGCGTTGTGCAGTAGCTGAAGTGTGCGTGTTTGTCCGTGGTTCGACAGGCGACGGAACATCTTCATCGAGAGTTTCTCCGACATCTGTGGAATTCGTTACCAGTTTAAGGAGAGTGGAAAGAATAATTCAAAGGTTACGCTCCAACGGTGATCCGTGCCTGTGGCGAGCTTCGAACAGCGTTTGACCCGATTGTGCCAGTGTACCCAGGTACGGTTGTGTTTCCGAGGACGCAGCGAACGCATTCCTGTTGCCATTTCTGGAGACATTCCAGCAGAAGCCTGGGAAACATAGCTGGATTCCAGTGACAATAAAAAATGTCATCGTCCAAGTCGCCGGCGATGAAGTCGGCACTGCATGGAGGAATTTTGGGTAGCAACAAGAGTAACAAAAATGGCAACACAGGCAATGGGAGCAGTGTTGACGGTCGTTCGGCTTCTGCCGGAATGCCTGGACTCAGTGCTGCCGGCAGTAAGTACGACCGGAGCATAGAAGACACGGTGGTGGCGCTGCGCCGCGAGCTTCGCACCGTGTACGAAACGCTGCGGGAGCAGAACGAGAAGCTTGTCGATCTGGAAAAGGATGTGCGCGATCGGGACATTAGCATACGCTATCTGAAGAACGAGTATCGCAAACTGAAGGAGTACTATCAGAGCAACAAGAGCGATCTGTCCGTGCCGCCAAACTTCAGCCTGAACGGCAACAAGGAGAATGGTGCGTCGAATGTGGACGATCTGCTGCAGAAGCTGCAGCTGGAGCTGAAGGAGAAAGATCAGATGGTGCGGGAGCTTAACCAGAAGGTGATTCGACTGTCCAACAATCTGATCTTCGTGCAGAAAGAGTCGCTCAGCAAGGACGATCGATTGGATGAGCTGCAGAACGAGATCGACAAGTTTCGGCAGGTGGTAAGTAGATGGGGCCAGCCGTTGTGCACTTCAGTGTGATCGATCAGTGATATCTTCAACCTCACACTCAGGTTCGGCCCATCACGAAGGCGATGATCGAAAAGCGATGCTCCGAGGACACGTTCGACAGTTGGTCGCCGGGTGTGGAGAATACGCGGGTGCTGCCCGTAACCGAGACGCGCATCAAGCGGCAGGCCATCAGTGCGGAACCGCTGTCCTCGTTGGCTGGAATGCAAGGCGATCTCATCAAGATTCCCAAATCGTCACTGTAAGTGTAATCTGTGTGCCGGGGTGTACGTGTCCCAGGAAGCTGGTCGAGACTTGCGTGTACCACGCGTCTGCGGAGGCGATATTCACACGCTTCAGATTCTCGTGTTGCGCGCTGCTCAGGTGGCGGTTAACCTCCCCAAGCAGACCAGATATCGAGGGTGCTGCAGCGGAGTTCCGCGTGGAACGCGTTTGTGACAGATCGAAGGATAGCACGATCGAAAATGTACCAATGATGTCGGGTGGTTTTCTCCGCTACATCGTTACCCAAGCGAGTGTGGGCTTTTCCGGTGACAGGTACACCGTTTTATTGCGTGTGAAACCACATCTTGCCGGTGTGGGATCGAGTGACATTTGTAAGTTCGAAGTTAAACTGGATTCCAGGTACTTTGGTAAGGATTTGTACATCACTGCCCAGCATGTCCGGGTGTGAAGTTAAAGTCTCTTGCCTGATCCTTCCAGAAATGACTTGGTTTATTTCTGAGATCAATCAACGTAACAAGCGTGTACAAATGTTTAAAGGATACCCTGAAGGGATGCGATCTTCTCTCGCGACACCTCTGCTATAATGACCAGTACGGGTGCTACAAGTGCGTTACAGTTGATCATTCCGTTGCACACGTTTGCGTGCCCGCTGGCAGTTAATTAAAATGTTTACATTCCACCCTCTTGGAAGTGCGAGTCCCTCCGTGCGTATCCGTTGCGCGCAAATTAAGCGGCATTAATTCTGTCACTGATTAGATCACCTTTGGCCCCTCGCTGCATACGAGCTGAAACGCGCACGATCTTGTAACACGTTGCTGTGCGTTGGGTGCGTTGGTACGATTCGGATATCCACCCTCGGGTTTGCAATTTGCCAGGGCGAACGGAACACTACGACGAAAGGGTTACTAACAAACAACGCAAAACGCATAGTAACACACAGACAAACACACATCTTGGGTCGATGTACGCAGGTAATGTCAACAAGTGTGATTGCGTACGAACCATTTTAATACGCTGTGTGTGCCTGCGTAGAAATGTGGTGCTAATATAGATGAACGATTTAATTCAATCTAAATTATCGTCTCACCTTATTGATTAGGAATAATTCAATCCGACACGGCGCGGCGCTATATAGGGCAGGATTATAGATTTGTAACGCATGATGGAATTTTAGCGATACACTGTTCTGCATAGTTTGTCTAACGATGGAACAGATTACTAATATTTGCATTTAAATGTATGGTTACATACGATTCACTAAACCTTGAGGTAGAAAGCTTGATTAAAGTGTTAAACATAATCACCATTTTTATTGCATGAAATAAGATAAACACTGTAATGGTCGTGGTAAACAACGTGTTAAAGAAGAACATGTAGGTCATTGTGTAAAATTATGAAATTGCCTCACTAGAATGTGTATGATCAGAGCGAGCAATATTAATAATAGAACTGAGGCTTAATTGAAATATATTTTTTTTTACTATGGACAACATGATTATGTTGTCATATGGATTTTCAAATGTGTTTTGTTTACAAAATCAAATTCATCTTTAGAGGGTTGTAGTTGAATTTAAGCTTGACGGCCAATTAAGTTAAAAAAATCTTCTTATTTGATGTATTATGAAAAATTAAATGGAACCTCCAATTTTAATGTAACTACATAGCGTTTGGTGTGGGTTCTATATTTATTCTCATGCGCTATATGTTAATGCTTTGTTTGTTGAAACATTTTTATGAAACGATAAAAAATATGAATTTAAAATACGCCACAGCTTTGAAAACTAAGCAGTGAATGTGCAATACTTCCATTCACATTAGAACGTGGTTTAGAAAAATCTGCATTTAACAATCGTAATATTTTTAACGAATATGTAAAATAATCCTTGGTGTTGTCTTAAAACATTAAAAAGTATCTTGTTAAATATTATCAAATTTCTTTAATTCTATTTAACTATAGTAATCAAACAGTGTATGAAATTAAGTTGCTAGAAACGTTAAATAATCATTTTTAATAACTAGTCAAATAACTCTTCGTTAAACCTAAAGAATATTTTCGTTTTCATCAGCCTTTTTTCACCCTTATCCATTTTCCATTTTCTACAATTATCTATTTCATTCGGTTATCTTTTGCCTTTCAAGGTTAAGTTTCTTTTTAAATGTTTGGTCATAAAGCATAACCACCAGAACCACACTAACCATAAAATCAAAATGCTACATGGCGACCATGGCAAAGATACCAACAATTTATGTTGCCCCATTTCCATCCCTCCCTACTCATTAATCAGCACATAAACAATACAACTCTTTGCTTTGCTGTTTCCAAAAATGGAGCGTTAAATAAAAAGAGAGCATAAATCCAAACGCCTCCCCCAAAACCATCGATCGCGGCTCGCCTTGAATGGCGTGAGTAATCAGCTACTAATTACCTCATTAATAATTGTACTCACGTCACTGGCACGCGGGTACGCCGGCAAAGGTCGTCGTCATAATTCATGCAGCAAGCAGCGCAAAAAACGGCACATACACACACACTAGCCAAGTACAATCGGATGCGGAGGCCACACACCCCAAAAACAGAGCGTCTCGAGGGTTGGCTTCCTCTTGAGCGGTTGCTCGGTACACTGAGCGAACGAAAATTCCCAGACAAATCTGCCACCAGCCCAGCCGTGCCCAAGGACCCTCAGGGCTCGAGGAAAAGGAGGCCTCCCATGTGTTTTGGAGTGTTATAGGTGCTGTAGAACGATTCCTTTCAGCACGTGCCGAACCCAGTCTACGACGGGTATGTCTACGGCCCACACGAGGAGTATATGTTATTCCGCCCAGAAAGCCGTGGCCTGACATTTGCACTCCATGGGAACCTCGCACGCCCATGCATGCTTGCTTGTCGGTGTACATGTAACGCGAGGCTGCTCTAGTATCCACACCTTCCCCGACAGCGCTAGGCGAACTCTTTGTGCAGGTTTCAAACAACCTCCCCTAAAACCCACGGATACAGCGCCAAAGCCAAAACTGTGATCACCCATCAACCCACCTGGCACCGACTCGCTGTAGACACCGGGCAGTAAATATGTTTGCTCTGGTGGTGCTCCGGTCCTATATTACAACCCCTACCAGAAACTTCAACAGTCATCGCTTGTCACCATTAAACAGCTATGACAATTTCATTAACCACCATCGCATAAGCTGACGTTCGGCCGTTACACTGGCCCGACTGCCCTTACGAGCTTATGATCATCCCACTAAACTGACGGGGAACCAACCACCCGTGCTTTCGCTAAATGTTTTATGCGTTCGCTACTTTCGACAATAATCGTAAAAATTAATAACTTTGGCTTCGTGCGCGCCCGTTTGCGTTACCACTGGTCTGCCAGCGAAACATTGTGTCTGGCTGGTCGGTAGCTACTACACTGGCTAAGGTGTGTACTGGGTGGGATGCTGGATGGATTTATTGTCCGGTTAGGGCTGCGGGTTGGGTGACAGTTTTCATTACCCTTCGCGTGTGTAGGATGTAATGGGATTCTGTTGAGACGGGTGGTCGCACCAATGCGCAGCCACACGTCCAATGTGCATTGTTCAATTTACATTCCTGCGTTATTGCACCTTTTCCGAAAATATATAAAGTGTCAAAGCAAAATTGGCAACCGAACGATATTTTCTGCAAAACACAAAAAAACACGATTTTTGTTTATCATGCAACCATAATTTTTAATGACTTGATACACGGAAATAGAAAACGCCAAACAAGAAGTAACGTCTTATTTATGTACATATCGATAAGTAAATTGCTACATCATGTGGAACCAAACCAAACCTTTCCGCACCGAGATGTACGCTTGCGCTGCACATGCAGACCACGACCGATCGCACTCGCACTTGATTGATTATTGCAATCGCTAAAATGGACATTTGCACTTACCGGCGCTAATTGTCTTACTCGGGCGACCTTTTCGTGCCGCACGCGGGCAAAGATTGCACGAGCATGATTACGTCCGTGTGTCTTACTGCAATTCGATCGTCGATCGATCATCTTGACGCTATCGGGAGTTGTAAGTTATTGGAATCATAACAATTCGGGCGTGTAGCGGTAGTAAGGGGCCCCTCAACGTGAGATAATTAACGATCGTGATTAATGAGTTTGTATGTGTCGTTTTTTTTTCCTTTCTTTCTCGTCTGCTTTTAGATCCCGTGAAATAATCAAATCTGCCATCTTGGATAATGATTTCATGAAGAACCTGGAAATTACACAGATACGCGAGATCGTCGATTGCATGTATCCGGTACAGTATGCGGCAGGCAGTCTCATCATAAAGGAGGGCGATGTGGGCAGTATTGTGTATGTGATGGAAGGTAAGCTACTTTATCAATTTTAAAGTCGGATGTTAAAATGGGCAATAGAAGAAAGGAATCATGTCATAATATCGACGAGCTGTTTCCTGTTCTGTATCAAGAACTGTAAATTCTACGTAGTTTTGTATAGTGTGGAATTGTTGTGGGATAGATGGGAAGAAAGCGATTTAAAAAAAATGTCGAACAATGATTTATTGCTTACGACTTCTAAAAACTTTGTTATTGGTTATATCTAATTTTTTAAACATGAAGACTTTCTTTGATATGTACCCAAATATTACTATAACTTAGATATGAATTATGAAAAAAGGGGAAAAATATAGGTAGATTTTTTTAGTAGCTTTCAGGCTCTTTACGCTTTAAAATGGTCAAATCATGTTTTTTTTCTGATCCCGTATCTGTCCATTTCATGACCTACAGTGCATATGCAATGTCAGTTACAAGCATTGCATACCTTCAGGCGGATATCTCGAGCTGGTCTTGTAGTCGACATTGGGCTGCGCTGGGTCGACATACCGCTGTTGCTTCGCCCGTTTTCTTCAGTTTGTGATGGCTCTTATAATTAATGTTCGTTTTTCTTTTCTTCAAGAGGAATGCTTCATTCCAATACCAAAATGTTTAGAATATTTTTTTGAAAATTACTTGTGAAAAGTTGTTTATGATTACCATGTCCATGATTACGATTTATGATGTCGTGTTATAAAGAACTATTTACTTCTTATTTTTCCTTCATCCTGCCATTTGCTGCGTGTGAAAAGATAATGGGTTTAGAAAAGGATGACTTATTGAGGCTGTTTCTTCACGAG
Organism: Anopheles epiroticus; assembly: GCA_000349105.1. Lineage (NCBI taxonomy): Eukaryota > Metazoa > Arthropoda > Insecta > Diptera > Culicidae > Anopheles > Anopheles epiroticus. The sequence continues at coordinate 90,756 of KB670903.1, forward strand.
TTGCAAAAAATGATAAATGTATTTCTGCAACATCCAATTCTGTATACATGCGTTACAGACGATTTCTACCCTGCCGTGGGGAGGGTTGTCAAGCTATCGCATTTCCATTCTCTGCCAACTGCACGGAAACTGAAAGCCTTCCCTTAGATACAATGAACCATTGCCAAGATTTTTCCTTCATTTTCACTTTCCACTTTCGTGAACGTCCGGATGCGTCCGCGGTAGAAGTACCTCGCTTGATCGATGATCTTACAGCGCGCAGTTCGTCTCACGCAGACAGGGCTGTGGTACGTTGCAATGGTTAGATTTTTACCAGCGTGCTTAAAATATTACCCACGTCCGACCGCAGCGAGCGCGGAAGATGAATGGCGGCTGCCTTCACGATGACGACTGGCACTGGCGACGGCCTAGCCAGCCAGCCGGCCGGCGAATGCTTTCGCTTTCAGATCAAATGACAATCGATGAATTATCTAACCATCAGCCGCGGATCATGCGAAGCGTCCTGTGCTCGCTGAGAAGAAAGTAAATTGGCAAGGCGAAATGGTTGCCCGCTCGGCAAAGAAAGTCCCAGACAGAAGAAATATGTTGTACAATTCGAAGCATTCATCGACGCTTTCATAGACGGTTAGACGCTGTTGCTTTCATCAGCGTGTTCAGCATCTGGCGGCGATTGTGCGGAGATGATCGTTTCATTTGCCGGATAATAACCGCACAAACAGGACCGGCTGTTTGTTTATTGATATTTGTTGTGTAATTGAGTTGCCTGAAAGCGAGTTGCTGCTTTTTCTCTACTCACAAAGTAAGTTTAGTTGCAATGTAAACTACATTTCGAGCTTGTTAAGCTTTGAAGAAACGGTGTACTAATAACATCAGACTTGTATTGATATCTTAATTTGTACCACAACAAACCCGATTAGCGCATGGCTGGTAGCACAACCCATCCTGTCCTCCTTGTGCGAACCAAAAAGCGCATAGCTTAAAGGCGTAGTTAAACATGGTAGTAAAAAATGCGAAACACGATACAAAACATCAGATGAAAAATAATAACAAGCCACGCGTTTTGCAGCCAACGTATTGCAAACAAATTAATCACCACCGCCGTCCCTTCAGGGGGGCGGCCCGATGGCGGAAGTGAGCGGAAATGGCGAAACGGTGAACCGAAACCGAAACGCCCTCCTCCCGTTCGGCCGTTGTGTGCAACATAATTTAACGCTTCACTAACGATTCCATCGTCGCGATGCAAACGACCGTGAGGCTTGTCTCAGGTGTCGGCACTTCCGTTTCTTGCCAAATGCCTGTTTTTCTGCTTCATTCTGCCTTTGCACGTACGGCTGGATGCGACGGTTTTTCGTGAAAGATTCTTAACCATTGGAAAGCGATACAGCGAACCGGTTCGATCAGCACATGTTGCGATGAACGGTTTCCGGTTAGGACAATGTCTGTCTTGTAAACCTGCGGCATTCATTCCGTTGGGAAAACGAAATTCCACATCTGGTTGTGTTTACATTCACAACACCCACCTGTGCCCTTTCGTGAACATCTATTAACTCAGTGTTACCTCTGTTCTGTTTCCTGCACTGTACAGTTGACAGGTACGGTACGATCGCACAAGCAGAACGATAGTTCTTGGTTACTCAGTTCGTTAAAAACCCATTTTCTAAACCTCAGCGGAAGCATCGTCCATTATTTGGATCTTATAATTCTGAACATCCTCTTGTAGATGAATTTGTAAAAATGCTTCAATAAAAAAAAACTCATAAAGTAGTGCCCAGTGATCTTCCATAAGAACAGTCCTTGGAAATTGGACAATCAAGATCATCGCACCGGGTGTTGCAAGCTACAGTTTGCTGCCACCAATAACTCGATCGTTAACTACACTGCCTTTTGTGTGGCTTCAAATTTGTTTACAGCTTTTCCAAGGCCACAGTAGTTGAGCTGAATGACGGTGCTATTCTACTGTTAGTCGGTACACACTTTTCGGTACGTCAACGATGTCATAGACACACCAAAATCTGGGCGCACTGGCTTCATGCCGTCGCTTCTTTGTGCAGGATCTGTTGTTGATATATCTACTCCACCCAGACATGCTAAGGGCAAAAGATGAACATGCGTCTCTTTAGAAAACCCTGTGGCCCGATTGTGATTCTAGATTACAAAACCAGCCTCACGATGCCGTTAAGACGAGAATGCTTGCAGAGGTACCTTACCATCTGGGAGCCACCCGGTCCTCCTCGATCGTAAACTACAATAAGTGAGGTTCGTTGTCACTCTCCCTCTTGCCGATGATGTTACCAGTGCTCGATCGTACATTTTATGGCACCGGCCGCCGACCATCGATCTTGAAGCTCATCATCTTGTTCCGTCCCCTCCGGGGGTTTAGATCTATTGCAACCCCTGCACAGCTTCAGAACAATACCCAACCGGATTTTGTGGCATTGTGGTGCGGTTAGGTTCGTATGTCGACTTAAAAGCCGAAGCGAGTGACGTACACCGCTCACTCGCAGGTCACCCGAGGGCGGGATGATGTTGCAGCAAATGCCAGGGTTAAATATTGGGCTGTGGGCTTGTTTGGGCCGGATTCGAAGATGAAGTAGTGGTTGGTAATCTAACCTAACCTAACCGATTCGATTGCCATTGTGTCTGAGTCGATGCGCTGGGGGTAGCGCAATCCAACCGGCCTCCGCCGTCGTCTTTGTTTTCCGCAATCGGCAAGAGCGGGATCTTGGTGTTCTCACGAGATTGCGATCGCACCGAAATAAAATCAACACAATGTGCGTCTTGTTTGAGCGAGACGGTGCGGTGGGTGGCTTTTAAGGGCTGGCTGTTTCAGAAGTAGATGATCGTTTTATGAACGCGTCCAATAGTTCACCTCGGTGCCCTCTAACATTTTAATTGAATGTTTTTTTTCCTTCTCCCTCTGAGTGCTAATTGTTTTATTAAATTAGGGCATACCGGCCGAGATTAGGGCTATTCTATAAAGTGGAATTTAAATGATTGTCTGCCCGTTTTTGGGTGATTGCGCGAGCCAATTTTTTACTCGAATAAAATATCCATTTTTCAATGCTGTCATACTGAAATAATATTGCGCGGTTTCGTTTGAGATAAAGTGCCAGGTGATTTATGGATTTTTTTTAATACATCGAGCTTCGTGCTGGGCTGTAAAGATAGTAAGTCTTATAAATGGAATAGATTGTACGAATATTTTCAAACAGTTTGCCTCAATTGAACCTTGAGCTTAGTAATTATTCATATGTTTATTGAATTAAAAAATTGAAAAATCACTTCATGTAATGGTATGCAATCATTCATTAAGTAAAAATAATATTTACTATAACGTTATTTTAAGTAAAAATTGGTATGACTAACTTTTTATGACTGAGTATGGCGTGTATTTTATGTAAATGTCGTTCGGTTGGTGCAAACGTGTTCCTGGGTTAAATGGCTTACCTGAAATAATATATGATGTTGTTAAGTTATCTAAAGTAAACAAAAAAATATCTTATGAAATTAACTACTTGGTAAAAACAAAACATAACATCTGTCATATACAACAAGAAATAGGAAATTGTGATGAGCTTAAACTATATGATTTTTTTTAAACATAAATCCTCTGTTTATTTATTACATCTCTATACATTAACTTATTTCTAAACCTTCTTCACTCACAATCCAATTTTTAATATGCTAGGTGTTCAAAACCAATTTGTTAAAGTATGAAACTATCCCGTGCAGATAGGAAAAACTGTGAGTTATAATAGTTAAAAATATGTAGAGTTTTCCCTTCAGAACATTGTGTTTAAAACGTGTAGAATATAAGGAGAACTTTAGTTATGTGTAAATTTTTGGCACTTCCTTGCGAAATCAACTATTCTCATTTATTTGCATCACATCGCCTCTGTTTAAACAGAAACTGTCTTGAAATGTCAGCTAATGGCATTTCATCAAAGGATTTTATAAATATTGTATCTCTTTGTAAAATATTCGTGAGCTTTATACCTATTCAGAAATTTTACGAATACTTATTTTAAGAAAATCATTTTTTTTACATATATTTCAATGATTTTGGAATGTTTTCAACGTTATTAAGAAAAAAGACATCTCACGGTATTTTTAAACGTTTGAAGTAAATCAATTCAATCGATCACTCGAATTATTCATTAATTGATACGATCGAATTATTTTTTCTTATTTTAAATATTATTTTTTATTTTTAAATCTTTAATTATGGTTATTACATTTTTTAGTTTTGCCGCTTACTTGACAATATCACTAGTTGGCCTTATATTTCTGCACAGTCCCAAAGGTACAACACTTGGAATTAATATGAAAAGCACGTTGCAAACAAATGCTGTACTCGTACTTGTTTAAGTTCTTATTTTTAATTCATAATGCAATGTTTCAGTTTCGTGACATTTCGTTCTTATTAACAGCCTGTGGCAAGCTATTTGCTCTCCTTGCATTATCCTCATAACCGATCGCACTCTAAACACTTTTCAATCCATCGTGGAGTTTACACAACACTCTACCCCAGCGTACGAGCGATCGCCCAGCGAAGAGATTTTGCACAAAGCAAGAGCACAAACGCAAGCGCCCGTTTTGCATGGAGGCGCCACCGAAGAAAAAGCTTCCTTCATCCCTCTCTTCACAGCGCAGAAGAGATCGAAGAGCTGCACCGCGATCGTCGTGTATATGCACACAGTACCGAAGCGCAGCTCTCGCAGCGTTTGCTTTCGTCCGGCTCGAGCACTACCATCGCGCTCAGTCACGTTTCGCGTTCCGACGGCAAAGCAACACGCGCGCGTACACGAGGCAGCCATACGCCGTGGTTCGGTCCGGCGGGGTTTCGCGTGTGTTCCAGTCTGGTTTTATTTTCGTTTCCCGCATCTGGCCCTGCACTCCCGTACTGGCTTTGTCGTGCGTGCGAGCTGAAACTCCCTTCCCGCCCGAAGGGAAACGCGCGCGCCGTGTTGGAATAGGCGCGGATTGCGGAGCGCCAAAGTTTACGATCAATCGCAGCCACGATCACACGCACACGTGCGCTTTTGGTAGTGCGGTTTTCTATTTTCACGGTGGTGTGTTTTTGTCGATGTTGTGTATGTTTATTTTTTTCTTCGTCGATCGGTGCTGTGTGTGCATGTCTGTGGGCGATTGTTAGTGTACGCTTCGGTAGGTGACGATCAGTGTGAGTGAGCCATTGTGGTGGGCATTATTGCATGGCAACGGTGCCTTAAAACCCTCCCTTCCCTCCCCCCCCAACGGCAAGAGTACAATCTTGGAAGTGAGGGCACGTCGAGAAGTACCAAACAGCAGATAAAATAAAACCCGTTCTTGGCCTCACCAGCCTCGCCCTCCGGCTTTGTTTGCTGTGGAGCCGGTTGTGCGGGAAGCCCGCGAGTGATCTATGTGGATGGCGGTGTACTTATATAGCGCTTTGTGACCAATGTCCCTGCTAGTTAGCCTCAAGCTTCCCTCCCCCGTTACATCAGACGTGAACGTAGAGTACGATCTTCAGATCAGCCGAGTGATGAGCCCCTGCACAAACACTCGATACTGTTTGAAACGTGAAAGTGTATCGACAGATCCCAAGGAAAGTGACAGTGAAGGACACCGTTGACGTAGACTTGCAGTCGTCTTTGCAGACGGTATTGCAAAATTAATGCTCACCCTCTCCAGTCATCGCCATCGGACGATTCTGCAACTTCTTGATCGAGAGCTGCACGATGGCGCGACTCGTTCCTTCGAGTGTTTTCACTTGCCCGGAGGGTGTAGAACACGGCGTCCCACTGTGTACATTCGCCCATTTACTCGAGTTTAGCGACCACATAAAATGCGTCCCATTTGTGGTACGGGGAGATGAATTTCTTCGCCGCCCGCTCAGACATTCAGTCCGACCTTTACCGAGCGGCGACGCTGTGTACGCTATGCCCCTTGCGAACAAGGAAGTTGCCAATAATGTCATGCAGAGAAGAGAAACAGCAAACTCGAACGAATAACCGGTTGGCTTCTAGCAGGGTGGGTGGAAGTCGATTTTACAGTCACCTCCCGGAATTGTACCCCTTTACCTCTGGGAGAGTAATCTGTGTTAACTTTGGGAAGGACGTTGGCGGCGGACCTAAGCATTCCATCATTCGCGAGCTCTCGGCGGTGACTCCACCACCCGGTATGAGTAAGCCAAACGGAACCCTGTCTCGTCTTATGTTACCTTGCGAAGCGGGCAATCAGTGTATGTGTGTAGGTCTTGTGTTTTGGACCGCGGGTACACCGTGTCGCTGTTGGTGACAACTCCTTTTCACAAGACCTTCTGAAGAACAACGCCAATAAGGGGGGTTTCCTTAGGTTTTGTTGGGCTGCAGCGGTTTAAACGTCAGTCACACAATGTTCCATTTTTCCGTTCACTCCGAAACGGTCGAAGGTAACGAGATTTTATGTTTCTGCCTGCTGGTCGGCCAAGTGGTGTGGCCACTTTGGATCCGATTTGTTGTAGGGCCCCTGCACGTGTGTGCTTTGTATGGTGCACCGCCACCGTCATGGTCACCCAACAGTACTTCTGTGCACTGTGTGTGCAGTAATTTACTTGTCGAAGAAGTGTGAGGGAGAGAGAGTTGATTCTGATCGGGTACAGGGTGTTGGCTGCCAGCAGCACTGGCCCTGACCACCCTCCGAATGCGTTGTGAATAATTAACCATGCGCGCACGGTTTCTCTGCACCACAACAACGCCCGTGTCCTTAAAAGATCATTTTGTGCGATTGTTTCGGGCGGTGGCGTATTTCCCCTCCGTTGTGTTCAAGGAATGGAAAGGCCCGTTCGCGGACTGGTTTTGTTTGTGCAAAGAGCTCAAGATATATGCAAATTTAAAGCGCTTGAATGGTCTTTCAAGATCTCCTATGGAGCTAGCAGAAGAGCTCACTAGAAAGGCAACTCCGGAGCATGTCCAAAGGAGAGGCATAATCCTTAGACCAATTAAAAGATGATCAATTTCGATTGTAGCAGTCAATCGATACAACAACAGCAGAGCTTCCAACCATAACGCCAACACAATTAACGAATGGCTCTTCCAAAGCCCTCCCGATCACCTTCTAAATTGCTGTGGAACATCAAATTGAGCCATCATCGTTCATATTGAAAATCCATTCGGTAATCGGTTGGTCCCAGATGATCAATCACCTTAACGAGCCGGCGCCCCGTGTGTGCATTGAACCGGCCACTCTCGCAGTCACTTCCTTATTGGAGGACGGTTGTAAAGTGACATCGAAAAGGGATTGGAAAATGTTGGAGTTCCGTGAGCATGACGTTTCGCGGTGTCGATGGCTTTAAGAGATCCTTCATCCTTGGGAATGTTTTGTGTGAGGTGCAGTACGCGATCACCTCTTCTGGATTGCGAGCTTAATATTGGAGGCCACAGTCCGTTTTGGAATGTTAAGTCGAACCCCAAATGGATGCCCATTAAACGTGGGCGAAATTCTTCGCGCGAAAATGCACCCTCCGTGCCATTGGTATAGTTCCCACCCCACCGACATGAATATCCGATGATCGATGGCAAGGAAAACTGAAATTTGCTTGTTGGTTTGAAGGATTTTTTTTCCGGCGGACGTCGCGTGACTGTGAGCGTGCTGGATTTGCAGTAGAGCTTTTTAAGCGTGTTGGAATGTGTTTGTTTTGCGATACCATTGAAGGGCTTCAAATTTGCGCAAGCGTATCGAGGCAAAGGGAGTGTACAACTTACCCTGTTTCGTGTAATTGGACACGTAGACATGGCTTTAAAATTGATCCCCCGATTAATTGAAGGATCCCTTCTGGACAAATCTTTGCGTGTGCTATCGATGTACTTCGTAATGGTCCGTTCAATTTGTCCATCCGATTGGATTTAGCCAAAACTCTACCTTCACAATGGATGTCCCACTTTCGGCAGGGTAGAGTATGTAGAGTAGAACTGATAACGTATCTAATTTCCTGCCCTCCCTCGTGTATGAAAACAAATCCACTAATAGTTTCGATGCACGTCGCTTCAGTTTTGTTGACGGCTTCGGCCAGTTAATTAGTTGGCCGGCAACGCTCTCGAATGGAATCGAATTTCACTTATCCCCGCGTTACGGTGTGCAGGTTTTTGCGTGTGCCGTGTGTTGCCAAAGAAATGCAAAGTAGACAGGCGCGAAATCGATAAAGTGCGCCCCTTTTTTTCGGTTTGCGGGACGTTGTGGTGTTGTTTAACCTTTTCGATTTGCTTCGATGCGTAGCCAATTTTTCGTTTGTTGCAGCTACAACGATGATGTGTGTGCGTGTGTGTGCTGCGTACTGTTTTAACTGCGGAATCGAACGCTCCAGTAACCTATTTTGCGTAGGGGAAATACAGCAACTCTCCTATGCGCGGGCTATGCGATGGAATCTCGTCAATAAAATAATCAAATCCTTTGGAACGGGCAATTAATTTGCTTACGGTTCCGGTATCGGATGGAACTGTCCGACATTTATAATCCTTCCGCCATGCTTTAGCTCCCGTTTTGGAAGAGGATCATTTATAGCGAACGTTTGTTAAGATGGAAAAGCAGAACCAATGTGCATAAATAAACATAATGATCTGAAAATGAATCTCTAAGCGAATAAAAACAAGCCGAAAAGCATGTTTTTTGGGCTTTCGTGCCACTGCGGAAAACTGGATTGTTTTACTGCCGGTCGAAGCTTGCTTATTTCAGCTGACACAACGGCTTGTTTGGCGATTGGCAATTTTAAGGTTCGCGCAACAGAGCTTGCTTGTGCCTCATACACGCTCACCAAACGCGCACCAACTTTGGCAGCGTGGGGAGACCTTGAAAACTCGTTCAGCCGAAGCGAGATCCGACGGAGAGGAAGCCGTACAACGGCATGACCCACGTCACCACACGATCCAGGATGCGATCGACCGCACACAAGCACACACACAATCGGTGCTTCGAGACGAACGAACCGGTTCAAGGATTCGCGAGCGCCTGGGCCACTATGTGCCTTTGGACCGGAAAATGTCGATTTCGTTGACCACGCGACTGTTTTGGGGAAGAAGACTTGAGTCGAAACTCATACGAGGCTTAGTGATGCAAAAATGAAGGAATACTTCGATCTAACTACATGGAAAAGGGCTTGAGAATGGTTCCGATGAGTGAATATTGATGTGTATTTTATGCATCGAATCTATTCGATGTGTTCTTTGGAACAGACGACACCAGCTGGTGGAACACCTTTCGAACCACTCCTCTCTTGAATAAACAATCTCTTTAGCACACCCAGCATACCTCAGAACAAATTACACATTCCAAAACGAATGTCAGAGTGTCTTGCCAGCACACACACACTCTCTCGAAAACAACACCGAAATCCGCTTTAATTTTTCATCTGTCTCCAGCGGAGTGGCGTCAAGGTTGCGCTGATCGAAATATTTCGCCATGCCTTTGCGATCGATTTGCTGCGGATCGTGCAGATCAACAGCATGTTGACATTTTTAGACACCAAATTCTTTAATCAATTCGTGGAGTGGCACGCTCACGATTGGCGTTGAAATTGTAATCTCGGAACAGCGAGTAAATGCCAAAGCCGAGCTACACTTCTCTGTTGCGGGGAATGGTATTTTCCTCCCGTACACTTGAATTACGTACGTTTGGTAGCAGTTTATTTTTAAAGGCTTGCCTGTTATCAGCGGTTCGTTCGCGAAGTGTAACGTGACCCACTCCATACTACCCATCATTCACTCGGAAAGTCCGTAATCAGCAGTAATCCCATTGAGGTTATACCTCGCTGATCATTGGGTTTAATAATACCGACAAAACTCGAACACTGGGGCTCAGACAAAAGAGAGGAGCGCACTCTAAGACGAAAGCATAGCCGCAGACAGAGGCTCCGCTGCTCACTCTGGGCTGAAGATCGTACTCAGAGCTCCATGGACCCGGTAGACATCGACGTCGATTCATCATTGCCATTGAGAAGGCGCGGCGTGTATTTATTTCTCTATTTATTTCATTCCCCATTGGTGTGCGGTAGTCGTAGCTGTGAAGCGTATCAAATAATATAATCATATTACATGTGGCGACCATTGAATGGATTGCCGCTCATGCTGAGGCTCCTGCGGATCAAGTGTGAGGGTAGTGTACTCGACGGCGAATTCGGCAGATACTGCTAGCTTATATCGTTCAGTGTGAATAACAGCTTGTACAGGTGCGATAAAGGTGTTCCTTAAAGATCGGCTCATGTAGAATTGTTAAAGTGTTCTCTCGAAAATGAAAGGAGCTACGTCATGAAGTTCTGTGAAGTGTTGCTTTTCGTATAAAAGTTTTGCCTAGTGAAAATTATTGCCCGTGTCCGCAGTTGTTGCAAGAGATAGAAATGAGAATCACGCACCATCCCGGTCGTGCGATTGACGCGAGTCTCTCGCTAGAACAGCGTAGTGCGATGGGCGCCCTGTACGAGGCAAACTGGAACAAGGTGCAGTCCAGCATGAACTCACTAATCGCGAGTCATCATGAGGCGAATCCGTACGAAACGGTAGGTAGAGCGAATCCGGACCCAGTGCCACCGCCCTACCGCACCTCAGCCGTAACCGGATCGTCCGAAGACGATGAAGGCCTCCCCGACGAGGAGGAGCGTGACGCGTTTCAGGAGAGCAGCGGAGTGCTGAAAGCGCTGAATGGATACCGTCCCGCGACGATAAGACGCGCTCGTCAGCGCCAGTACCCGGAGTGGGACGAGCTGAAAGATGCGAAAGATCCGGGACAGGAGGATCAGAGCGCCACCAAATATCACACCGTCCGCGGCCGGATGTTTGAAAACACTCACAAACCTCGCCCAGCACTGCGCGGTTCCAGTATGGCGGAGTTTGACGCCGGACACTATGCCAACATGCTCGCAACGGAAGATCGTGTCCCGGTCGTACCCGCGCGCAACTCAACGCTCAAGCGCTCCAACACGGTGGCGGCCCAAAATCCAACTGCCCAGCAGAGGACGCTCGATCGGCGGGAACTGTTCCTGAACCAGCAGCAACACCAGTACCATCCGCCCCAGCAGTCGAAAAAGGAGCGCGTGCGGCAGCAGAAACCGATCGACGAGTACTCGGACCATCGGCACCGTCCTCCGGTCAGTCACTATCCCGACCCGATGACGGATCTCGAAGGCAAGCTGCGAAGTAGCGCCATCTGTGATAGTGCGGGTACCGGTGGAGCTCGGCACAGGGACAAGTCCAGCCCGGCCGACTATCGGCGTGGCAGCGACGACAGCGAGAGCAATCTCTCGATCGGCGATCGTATGACGTCGTACCGCTCGGATAACGATCTCTGCTCACAGATCTATCGCGAGGGCAGCCGGAACGGGTCGTTGGCAAGCATTCCGCGGGCAACCGCAACCCTGTCGCGCAATCGTACCATCAAGGGCCGACCGATCCTGGAGGACATTCCGGCGGATCTGCTGCCGCGGATAGAGCCAGAAAAACCGAAACGCTCCGGCGCCGGCAAGAAGGTTGGATTTGGGAAGATGCTCTACAACACGATTTCCGCCGGTACGAAGTTCCCGCGCACGTTACTCAAGTCCCACTTTGGAGGAGCTCGGGAAGGTGGCGACACGTCGGAGTATGACAGTGCTGCGACGGGATATCAGGATTCGCCACTTTCCTCCATGTCGTCCTCATCTGCCTCGTCCTCTTCTTCCTCGCCTCCGTCGTCGTCTAAATCGTCATCGTTCAAGAAACTCTTTGGAGGCGCTGGTGGTGGTAGCAGTGGCAGTAGGAGTACCAGTAATAGTAGCACCGCTAGCAACAGTACCAGTTCTGCCCCAGTGCACCATCATCCACAGCGTCGTCCGCAGCTGGAGGTGGAGGACGATTGCGGCGATGCGTACTTGATTTCCGCCCGACACGGTCCGGCCGGCGGTAAGTTTCCCTCACTGGTTCCGGTGCATACGTACGCACGGAAGCGACGCACGGGAAATCTGATCGCCAACGAACCCATCTACGGCAACGTCGAGGAGATCTACGCCAATCCCGACGGTGAGTGTGTGCAAATGTCACGATTAACTTTAAACGCTATGAGTTACTTTATTACCAAAGCAGGGGGAAAAAGATGTTTTTTCCGACAGTGGAAAACAAATCGTTACATATCCTCCCAGCATCTCTCAGGGAGAGTGCAATCAGGCTCTAAACTCGTACTAGCGTACTTTATCAAACGTTTTCTATCCGAGTTTTTCATCACACAAGCTTTCATCTCTATCATCACCAACGGCTAGTTGATGTACGCCTTCATCACGATCATAACCATTAGCTGCACAGGGTGTCGTTTTTAGCAAGCGCGAACCAGCCGGATGTAGCGAAGGGCATCCTGCTGTGCAACTGTGCATGGTCTGCCGTCTTTGTTTCCAATTGTGGGCCGCAGCTTTTAAGAGGCGACAGAAGAGTTAGGTATCTTGCAAACGCTCTGCCTACGAACGGCTTCTGTGGTGTGTCTTTAAAAGGTACTAGCGATAACAATAAACCTCCGTTTCTTCTTTCTTTCATCTCTGCATCCCATTGGTGAGATGCATCATCGTTTTGTTGTGGCGGATGAACATCCACCGGGGGGTGCATCGAGGGTAATGGTAGATCTTCCCGGTTGACCATTAGTCATCAGTGCACTTGCCCCAGGTCCGGTTTTCGTTCCCATCTGTGATGACTTATCGCGATATAGCCGCCACTCGGTGCCTCCGGAGAAGTGACAGGAAGTTAAAGGAAACATTAGAATTTACTTAACATAAAGGATGTTTGGTGGAGTAGCGATCGGGAAGCGTATACAGACGCCTCCTGGACGATGAGCTGTGAGTTGCTTTGAGAGCTTATGAAGAGTTATTACACAGATATAAATGCTGAAAAGGCAAAACGTACCTATGGTCAGATATCTATCTTCCACCATGTCACCAGACAACCGTTCAAAGTGTAAACATTCGTAGAGGGGTAAATCGCGTTGATCGCTGTGCCCGAAACTATTAAACCTCACTCAAAATCGTATTACAGTCGGTCCATTAGCGACTATTAAGAGCAAATGCTTCCTACGAAAGCGGTTTCCGTACGTATGCTGCCTAAATCCGCACCGAATGAAGCTTTATGTAAGGTGAGAAAATTACGATCTTCACGGAGCCTCATGTTTGCTACAGCTCCTGATCTCGCATATCCATTCCGTGTACGGTGGAGAAGCCCTCCAAGGAAAGAACCGTTCAAAGCGGTTAAAAAGCGTATCCAACACCCGTGATTGGCTCACCCGTTCCAGGGAAGGGTTTCACTTGCTTCCGTTGTGTGCACCGCTGTCCACACCATTACCAGCGGAACACCATTTACATGACCATTTATGCGATTAACCGTTTCAAATGTTGCAAATAGATCGATTCCGGGACCGCTTTTTGCTTCTCTCGTCCACCCTCGGATGACGATTTTGTAACATGTGTGTATGGTGTTAGTGGAACCAATCGGAAATGTCGTGCCTACTAGCGAGCCTTGCCTTTTCGAACCGTGTATGCATCGATGTCCATGCAATGCGTCCGAAAAACTACCATGACATCTTCCCAAAACTCCGAAAAAGGCAAACGAAAGTAGACCCACCGATCAGGGCTGCAGCATCACTTTCACTTTTGCTCCATCTTCGATGCTTGATGCACACATGCTACCTTGTCCGGTGTCTAACACACGATCGTCTGCGCAAATAGCAACGCTGGTAAGTCGGTATGCATGGCGCGCAGCACGACGCATCAAACCAACCTTGTGCAGGGGATGGATGCTACTGGCCGGGTTGAACTTTCGCCAAGACGCCGCTGATAATCGACCGCTGCCCGGTTGTGTGGTACTCCAGCACCGGCCAAGTGTCATCAACAGCCGGTTTGCTTCGATCGTACGCAAAGATGAGATGATGTTGAAGACGAGCCCCTAGTGCCGCCGTTGAAGGCGAGTCTCTTCCTTTTTAACCTTTCACTGCTGGAAAGCTGGTCCGGAACCTCCAGACCTCGCCGTGTGTCTATTACGAAGGCGAGATCTAATCGAAACGCATCCTCTCTGTCCATCTTGTTTCGCTCGTGCGGCAACCGCTTTCGTAATTAGCCAAATCCTCTCCGATGACCGCACCGTGAATGTCAACCTTCGCCGAAGCGGATGAAGCGGTTTTGCGAAGCGTTTGAAGAGGAGAAGAAGTGCGAGCAGGACCCTGTTCTGAGACGAGGTTTTAGATATGCTCATTTGATGTGATGTAACTCTGGGTTATTATGAAAGTGATGATACCGCCTCGAAGCAAATGGCATGAAGCGTACGAGACTCCAACGCCCAACTGCGTGAGGGCGCTAATGGGTAAATCACAGTCACAACCTTGGCAAAAACAGGCGGATCGGTGTTGATATAAGTATCTTCCAAGTCTCAACACTTTGGAATTGTCGCTTGGTTTCACGTGATGATGAGAATTGATAATCTTCATGTTTCGTTCATTATCACTCGCGTTAAGTTTTTAGTTCCTTCTGGTGAACTTTCGATTCGTGTAAACCCTTTTCACTGCTCACTTCTATTTAGCTTACGTTAAGAGAAATTAGAATTACTTTCACACTTGAACTGTTTGTGGTGAGTTTTTTAACTTGCTTGATAAGGGTGGTTATGTGACTATATGTTATTATGTCTGATGGTATTACAAATTTATCGAATAGAGATTTTGGTGTTAGGTTTCCAGCTTTACCCATCATTTAAGTCTGTCAAAATGGGTTTCAAGTCCTTGCCGCTCGTTGTTTATATTTTCCTTAAACTAGACACGTTTTTTTTTGCACATTCTCATGAGGAAATGACGCTCCAACAACAAAGTTTCTCAAACGACATGTACTGTATATGTAGTTACCTTTCAAATGTAAATATATAACTACTCTGCGAATTATATCTTTTGCATTAGATATTTATAATTGAATTCTGCTTCTTTACAAAGAGCAAGTGAAAGTATTTTTCGTTTCCACCCCACAATAGCAAGACAGAAACTATCCAATCTTTGTGTTGGTAAGATTCTATTGGTTGACGAAGTGTGTTATTCTTGACGCATTGTGAATGATCATGTCTTATAATTAAAGCTAATTTGATGAAATATTTTCAAATTTTGATGATTATAATGCCGTGGATGTAAGATATTTTGCATTAGCAAAAAATCACAAAAAGTATGTAATTTATTTTTCATTTTGCTTCAACTGAAGTGGCCTTAAGTTCATCGCAACCCAAAATAGCCAATGCATTTCTGAACAGTAAACATTTAAACACAAAATCGAACACGACGAGCGCGAAGAGTTTAGCAAGCCAGGCCACACGACCGTTGTAATTTATTCTCACAACAATTTCACGCCATTTAAACGCAATTACTACTGCCACCGCAACAAATTAGACGACTCCCAAATGCTGGCCCGTTCCGTTGCTGAACCGCTTCAAACTAGATCAGATTGGTGGTGTGTTGATTTGTGTTTTAATTTTTCGGTTCAAACCGTGATGTGTTTGTTTCGTTTTATTTCGTTTCGTTTCTGTCGATAAACCGAAATGTCTACTGAAGTCATTCTTTTTTATTTCGCTCACCTTCCAAATATGCTTCGAACATTTCACAATCACATTTGTATGGGTCCATTTTGCTAACCCGTGATGTTGCATGCGAGCCTTGGCGCAAAATCTCATAGGCAAATCGCAAACGGCGGTTGTGGCAGTGATCGAATCGGAAACTGTATGATGTGATCCTTTTTCCGCGCTTTCCGTCCGCCTGTGATGTGCGGTTTTTGAGGTTCCCATTTCGCAGAACGGATAGAGCGTATGCATAATTCAACGGACCGATATCTTACCGATATCTCACATTTTGAAGGCAGCAGAAACCGCACATGCAACATTCAGAAGTCACTTTCACTCTGCAATCTTCCCGGCGCGCTGTCCGAAACGCTTCCAAGAGCGCATCATGCATTCATGGATCACCTAACCGAAGGGAATTACGTAAATCGTGTAGTGCTTCCCCCCTGCGCCGTGGTGTAGCGAAAGTAGTGTGCCCTCTGTTCTGTTTGCAACGAGTTTCGCACACACGATATAAACGGCTGGCTTTAGATTAAACAGCGAAAACAAATGGCATGTGCCTGGCAAAGCAGCCCGGCAATGCTGAGGATGCACGGTGCATTCGCGATCGCGAAGGTGGTTTTGGGTGGACGATCGTGCCGTGTCTCTATTGATTTCGAGCGGAACGTGAGCGCATCGTTCGAGCGCGCCTGGGTCGCATGTTTGCGAGGGGCATCCTTTTACTTTCTTAGCGTACGGAAGGTGCTGCCGGTAACACGGTACGATGTGGAATGGACATTCAACACTAAGCAAATAGTTATTTTGAATATGAACGTAGCGGGAATTCTCTCGTGAGACTATGGCATCGTTAGTACCCTCGGGTTTTATTTGCTTGGTAGAAGATGAAGATACGTGTGAAAACTAACACTCAAAACACTGAGATGAGTTGAAATAAATCGTTGTTTGGATAGAAATTAATCATTTCAACTGAAGGATTAGTTTTTTTTTAGTAGTATAGCCATAGTGCATTGTTTTGCAATGAAGATATGATCAGTATAATTTAAGAATCGCAATATTGGGTTGATCGTTGGATTAAGTGAACAAAAACAATTAATCAATGACAGACAGGATGTGTAAGTTCTGTAGGTTTAGCAACATTTATGCGATGCAAACACCTGGATTTTATAGGATCATATTAATAAACCTGATCAATTTATTACAAATTTTAAGTTTTCATCAGTCGTTTTATTTATTCTGAAGAGTAGAAGTATAGTTCACACAGAAAAAACTGTATTTGTTAAATATAACAGGTCACAGAATTTAAATTGTTTGTACTGCTTACATTACTGCTAGTATTAGAGCTAGAGCTAAATTATAGCTATAAAATAAAATATAATCCTATGATAACGCTGCAAAAAGCAATACGGCCTTGTCGTCTCTACTAAATAAAAAAAAATAACGCTGCAAAACAGTGTTGCCAGACTGTCTAAGATCATTTGTACGCTCGATATAAATGAATTCATTTATTAATTTGCAATCATTTCAGTCATTATTTTTTCCAAAGCCTTTCAAAAGGCTTTTTTCTCTACAACGCAATGTAAACAATTGCTTTTAACATTATCTTACTTTTATACTGCTTATTAGAAATGTTTTTAGCATGTTCCATGTCAAGTTGCAGGCTCATATTTCTTGCCTTATTTCTTGTCTTATTTGGATTCTTGTTTAATAATATCTTAAATAACTTCTTTGTGGTATAATTCCAATCCATCCATCCAATTTCAATAATTTTTTATCGAGTGTTGTTGTTGAGAGAATTTTTCACGGAGTGAGATGAAGAAATCAAAGATATTGTTTTACCAGCATAGATCTTGTTCTGCAAGCCGTTGCAGTTGTCGATTTAATAGAAAGATCTACGCCTCTGATGCAATAATATGGTTGCTGGGAAAGCATAACTATGTCCATCAAGAAAACAGACGCCCTCGATCATATCACTATACCGTTTAATCCACTCTTGCCGCTCAATTAATTCTTATGAAAGATCGAATCGTTCCCTTTTTTCGCGTAATGCGACGCATTAGACAATCTTAATTAAGGCCATCAGTGGCTCTCTGCATAATGTCACTCTTGTGCTCTCTGCACGTGGCGGAATGAGAATCGAGATCGATAGCGGTACATGGAACTAGCCGGCGGTCGATCGAACTAGTACGGCCCGCTCGTCCACACCATACACCATACACACATGGTGGCATCTTCCCAGCAAAGCCCCCCGGTCGACCACTAGATCATTAGAGCAGTAGATGCTATCGGTCCAGCGTATCTTCTTCGTCATTTGCATTTAGTATATGATCCGTGAAAGATTTCCAGCTCGATCTCGATCGCGGCCTTTCTCAGGGGCACATCGCCACATTCCACCCAGCGTACATACCGGTTAGCTTCTTTCGTTGCATATTTCACAGAATACGTTGTGTCTGTGGCGGTGCATAAGTGGCGGTCATTAAACAACGTCTCCTACCCTTCACCGCACTCGGCGCACTCCGAGCATTCCACCTGTGTTTCTCAACGCTTCCGTTCCCCGGTGCTCGCTCTGATTACCATCGGAGGAGAACGGCATGGTATTGGACACGACAGTGCGTCATAAATTATGACACCGAAGCAGCAAGCGAAGTCGTCCACCGTGTAATGTGCAAGGTCTGCATACATGGGAGAAAAGGCACTGGCGAAACGGAACACCAAGTGGAATGTGACGTGTGATACAAGGTAAAGGAATGGAGATAAGTTGAAGGAAATTACAGTCCTCAAATGTTTAGCTTTTTTAAATGCTGTCATGTCAGTTTGAATTTCAAACCATGCACCATACAAACAAACTATACAAAAAACAAAACATATGTAACATGTGGAACATGATAAATGCGGAAATCCTTGCTCCGCTTTGAAAGATTACCGAAATTATTCGTTAAGGGCTCTGTTGCTCTCTGTTATGTTTTCCGAGTATAAGCCGAATGTACAAAGTAGACATGGAACATCACACTGTAATAAACAAATCATTTAAATATTTTTGGCTAAAACAACATGTTAATCATGCAATGTTTTTAGCGACTCTCGAACCATTAATGGTTTAATGCGGGGCTCTGTTTTGCCGAAAAATAACCTATTAGTGCTAATCGAATTTTTCTTTGACTCAAAATGTCAGATTGTCAGAAGTAACATATGTATTCACTTCAAAAGTCAGCTTTGTAAATATCCAGAATTATTTTCAATCTTATAATTTATTCTAGCGTAAGTACCTCAAATAGATGGATGTTTGCTCAAGCCTTACTTTCAACATAATGCATATTGGACTAATAGTTGTATTCAATATTGGCTGTTTGCAAATATTGGATATTTGTCTCTTTTGCTTATTGTTATTAGATTTGATTAGAGTTTTTCTTTTACGAACCTCTTGATCTCTTGGACGTCCAATTCCAGACTTCCTGAGACGCTAACAAACTAAGAGAGTTTTATTCAGTGTACAGTGGTTAGGTGGCATTTTTCAGTCATTGCCATTGGTTTAAGTTGTTTCCTGCATACTTCACAAATACTCGATGTAAATGAAAATATTGGATCCAAAACTAAACTTCACAATCTGTTTCGTTTGAATGAGTCATACTTTATTCAAATTGTGTTGAAAGAGCACAATGTTGTTCCAATTTTTGTTTACTTCAAACATACTTCGTACGTATGTTTGTCTCCGTGCATCCGTTTTGCTTTAAGCAATATTAACCTTAGTCAAATACCTCTCAAGGTTGACAGTTTCCTCACATAAGTCATCTTCAATTTTGATATTTTTCGTCGCTTCAATTGTTCCCCACACGGGTTCATCAATATGGAATATTTACGAAGCGCCTAACCTTGGCACACATTTTCGTATCTCATTTAAACGGAAAAGAAGCTAATAAGTCTGGTGAATTGCATAGGATAGGTCAGAAAAAGGAAAATATTGAACTTTCTAAGAGTACTATAAATGCTGAACGAGGTCTTTCATATGTTAATGAGATTACTTTCAGTGTTATTCTGAATTTTTTTTTTCTCCCCATTTTCCTTTCCCCATCCATCAGAATGTCCCATTCCAAAATAAACGTTGTTCCGATGCTCCAAAATGCCCTCACTCAGGGACACCACCACAATAAACAAACAGTCATCTGAAGGATATCGTTCATGTGCATTTGAAATTGCACGAGAAAACATGCAGACGCACTGCAAAATGATCAGACGGAAAAGAAAATCAATTTCGATTCGGCAATGATGCACCTTGGTCGGTTTCGCCTTGGCTTTTATGCATGCGCAAAGATGCGCCGGGCACAGGCACGTCTGCGAAAGTCCATTTCTATCCATCCGTTTCCATTTCTTCGCAACTTTCGGCGTCGATTGTGAGCGCGTTTTCCTCGCGTAAATTTATGCCATTTACGAGCTTCGGAATTGCAGCCAAAACCCCTTCCCTTCGGAACCAAAAACCCCTCGCTCACCCCTCACCCCGTGCCCCCTGCTTTCTGGGTGTCTGTGTCAGGTGGCCAGGGAAGAAGATGCTCTGCATCACAAAACCAAACCAGTGATGGTCACGATGAAAGTAAAAGTTGGCCGAGTTCAATGACGCATGTCACGTGTCGCTTAACCTTTACCATCTCCCCGGCCGGGGTTAAGCCTGTGTGTGAGTGTGTTTTTTTTTCGGAAGCTTTCGGTGATTTATGTTTCATTTCGCTTTCGGTGGCTGCCCGTGGGTGGGTGCATCGAAGATTTCCACGGTCATCCACAGAGCAGGCAAAAGCAAAGTCAAACAGCCGGAAAAGTGGTCGGAATTGGTTGTGCATTGAAATCGCTTTTTGGGTTTGGTGCGATTTTCATTACTCCGTTTGCTTTGTATTGTTTTGTCTTTGGCGTTGTTCGTTTTTTGGGAAAACTTGTGCCGAAAGCGAACTATGAGATGATTTTTAAACAGATCTAATAGTTGACGTGTGTTTTCATTTCCGCTTTCGGCATGGGATGGGATGGAAATGTTTATCGAAATACTTCAACTTGCCCAGTTCTCTCCATTCTTTCGTTAGGGCAACGGGTTTCACTCGTTAGCTAACGGAAATCGGCCCACTACTCGGAGTGGAGAAATCACTCCGGAGAGTTTATCTTACCGATGGTTTATTTGCGTTAATATTTCCATAATTTTCATTGTGTTGCTATTGACTGTTTTAAACACCGATACACGCTTTTGTGTTGAAAAGCTTTCTACAAGATGCCTTTTTATCATAGCGGAATTTGGTAGATAAACACATCTCCCCTCTGATTGAGCTTTACAGCTCTTCAACCCGCTAAAAAAGTTATTTATTGTGATTCAAATGTTCCACTACTCGAAAAACAATCCCTCATATGAACTTCCAATCACCGCTCACCACTACCACCGCCACCTTCCATCCAGGAAGAAGGAAATGGCTACGATTTTGGCAGCTCATAAAATAGCACTTCACCCATCGCACCCGCCCATCGTTTCGGTTGAAGTTCTCTTCCGCCTGGTTTCGACACCGCACACGAAAGGTTCGTCCCAAGCCGCAGCCACGGCCCGATCGGTCCGCGATGATCCGATTGCCCATTAACGGGTGTTCGGGCGATGTTGCTTTATGTGGCCGCTAGTTCGCGGTATATTTATATTCATAACGGTAAGCCAACGACCGACCTCCCCTCGCGAATGCGAAGGGATGCCCAATCGCCGCGTTGTGCCCACACGCTGTCAGGTGGGCTGTGGTCGAATGGTTTTTCGGGTACCGGTCGATAGTTAGGAGCGTTGTTTTGTTTTATGTTTCGTGATCTGCCAGCCCCTCCCCTCTCCCTTTCCTTCGCCATGCTCTGTGATAGGGGTAATCATCAGTATGCGAACCCTCCGCTGAGAGAGGGAGGTTTATCGATTGCAAGCGCGACTCGCAAATGGCAGCAATAAATCGTTGAAGCAAGAGGCATGCCTGATTATTCATGGCGGGGTTTTTCAAGTATCGGCATTGGTCATTCAGGTGTAGCCACAGCATATGAAATCTGGAAGCTTACCAAAAAACAAAAGGGACAAATTCAACCGTTGCAAGTCGAGCATAAATATCCCAATTAATAATATACTTTATACTACACACTTGCAGATCCACAAACCGTATCATTTCATATGTTTGGTAGACAATATTTTAAGCCGGCAATGTAACATCAGGAGCTATTAATTCATTTCAAAAATTCGTTCAGATAAATTGATCTCAATGTATAAATATATTGCTCTTCCAAAATTGACTTACAATATTGCGAGGTAATGAAATAACACAAAGCAACTAACTCGGTTATATGTGACGCTAATATGTGACGTGTATGATATCCAACTCTACAAAACACATTTGAAATGATAAGCATGAAATGATTCCTTATTTGAGTATTGCTTGGAGATGGTATCTTCTCGTACCTTTTTCTTTCCTTATCATTTGAAAGTTCATGACCCTATTATGATGGCTACATAAGAATAGTGACTTACAAACTAAGGGCAACAATATTCAACACTTGACAGCCGGTCAAGACCCTGATACAATTTGCGTCAGGAAAATAGCATAATTAGTTGCGTGATTTTGTAAAAGTAGATTTATGAGTGGTATGACTTTCAATGGACCACATAAACCATTTGATGAAAACAACAAAAAGAAATCAACAATACGGCTTGACCGTTTCTACGAAACAAACAAAAAACAAAAAGGAAAACAAGTTATTTAACAAATTTTGTTTAGATTTACAGAGCATATGTGTTGTTCAACACTGTTTTGGAACTAAAAGGACTCTTTGCTATAAAAAATCGTTCTTGGGAATCGATTTTAAAATAATAATTCAAATTTTAGTTTCTTTTCTAATTTGAAATACATTTTACACGTCAATTTTTTACTTCAATTTTACATATTGTTCCATTGTGAATAATGCAAATCATTAATGAAATATATTACAACAATATGTTCTGATCGCCCTTGCTCGATAAAAAATCAGTTTACGTGCTTTTCCTCGACCTTACAGAACCTCACAAAGATTTTTTTGTGTTAAAATGTATTAATCATCTTCAGATTTACCATACAACCAAAAATTGACTACACAAGACAATGTTGAACAAATAGTTATAAGGTAACATTTTTATTGGCACTACAAATTGAACATTAAACTGAATGATTAATAACATGAAAAGGCTTGCACAAAATCGTTATTAAATTATGAATTGTGAGCCATGTAAAAAGGTTTGATAAATAAGTGATATCAGTGTATCACACTTTTTGAATATTTTTATTCAAGAGAGCTGAACACATTTTCCGAGAATTTTTCCCAAAAATCAGAATTTTTTTCAACACCTATCGTTTCTCATGGTTGTTTGAAAACAGAAATAAAAAAAAAACATAAAATTGGTTTGAACCGTAAGATCTTGTTTTATATTTGTAAAATAAAAAAAAACTTAAAATTAGTTATACCCCTCCCGTTTCCTTTACTTTTCAGTAGTCAGCACCGATTAATTGAATTATTTTAACTAAATCTAATTTTCTCCCTTTTCTCTTGTCCCATTACAGGTAAGAGTGAAAGCTTCGCTAATAAGATGAATAACATTCCTCTCCGGGGTCCCTCCGAGGGGAGGAGTGCCGTGCTGCCCCGTGTAAGTGCAAATATATTTTTGTGCAGTCAGCTAAACGCTCCAAAACGGTTTCCTTGCAAACCCTTATCGGTTAAGGGCCAGTTCGCCCAGTTGATGGTCTACTTTTCAGCGACGTAGTGTAGCCTTTGGTGTGTACGGTGTGTCGCCCAGAAGCTTAGAGAAGTCCACTATCACGATCGCCAATCCCGTGTGCCTCCACCTGCTTCAATCTCGGTGCCCGTATACACCCTTCCCGTGTTTCTTCCTTTGCTCGTGCACCACTTAAATGTCATTATCAGGGTGCGGCAAATGTCAACAGTGAGCAAGTATACGGACAGAAGCAAAAAAAAAATCAGACCACCAGTCAATGTTGCCCCAGAGGTAGTACACGGGACGGAAATCGAAAACGCCTTCGTCCACAGAGAAGAAAATAAAGGCTGCGGCGAGATGGAAGCGTCGGTGAAGGTGAAAACATGCTTAGCCCCCATCGGAACGGAACGGTATCGCACACACCGTGCTGTGGAAAACCTGTCCCAACCTCCCGGTGTGCCCTTGTTTGCTTCGTGCCCTGTGTTTGGCCCAGATTTCGTCCCGGCACCGTCCAGACTTTTCTTTCCGGTTTCGGGTCCACTTTTTCCCCGGCACCATAAGGGATAAAGGGACATGCTTCCGCGCCACATGCTCCCACGTGTTGCTAAAGGCGCGTAAATCAAACGAAAACAAAAGCGGCAAAGGCCTCTCGCCCTTTCACTTGATATTGGCACAGGTCCGGGAGCGTGGAATGAGGTTGTCGATTTTCCCTGTTTTTTTGTTGCGCTACCCGTACCCGAGGGAAAACGAAACGCGACGAGATTTATTTTCTACCGACACCGGTGAGCGCATCCGCTAGATGTTCTTTCGTGTCTAGGGTTTAAGGTGTGTAAGCGTGTGTTTTTTGCAGTGCTCGTACCTATTTATTTATTTTTCCCCGCTGACGACGCCATCTTTGGCGACTCCGCTACTAGCCTGGAATGTATCGCCGTCTGAAGCACGAGGCATTTGAAAGACAGGAACGAAGGATGGTATCTTGTCAGGCGAGTTTTTTGTTTGTTTTTGCTTCGTTGTTCATTATAGTCGTCGAATAACAATTGCTTTTCTGCAGTCAATCGATCGCGAGACAGCGTTCGGAGCTTACATTGTGCGTTTCTAATAAGGCCACAGAAAGAGAAATGATCGTTTGATCACTTTCTTTTCATTTCGTGGAATCGCAAGAAGCTTTAAATGCTGCTATTCTTTTTGCAATGAAACTGGTTTGCTGTATTTCTATTTGTAATTGAGAGATATCCCATAAGATTTAAACGACCTCACGATCGTTACAAAAAATTGTTATTGCATCTATTTTTATCATACCTAATCAGGAGCGGTTCTTCGTTTCTTGCTGGAGAGGCCCCTCGCAATATATTGCAATTTAGCGAGCACTTAGGTTTAATTAAAAATCGCTTCCTCACTATCGATGTAAGGGCAAGTTTATTACAGCTTTTTTTATTTGAAAGCGCACGAACCGATTACCCATATTTAAGGCTGATCGTGACCAATATTTTGTGATTTGATTATCGATCGTTTCCTCTTCGCATCGATGCTGGCTGCCCAAAGATGTAGAACACAGAATTTATCAGCTAACCGCTTTAATAGACCATCAACGAGGATAGTGGATCCGACCTAACGGGGGACATCCGCCGGTCGTTTGAAGAAGGAAAAGACCACACGACCGCTAAATGGTTTGCTAACAAACAGTTCGACGAGACACACGGTTAGCTTGCTGGACAGAAGCGGCAGCAGAAGCACAGCATTGCGTTCGGAAGAAAGTGGTTTGACACGATCATTAAATGGTTTCACCCAGCATACTCTACCCCCACCCTCAACATAACGTTCCTTCACGGGCAAGCAGACCACTGAACGTTCCAGTTTGGGGTGATCGCGTGCGGGTTCGAATTGATTAAGCACCCTGTCAGAGGGAAAGGGGGGATGGAAAACAGACGCAAATCAGATGCCGAAACAGCATAAAGGTGAGTTGCTACACACTATGCTGGGGTAGTAGTCGAAAGGGCGTGCCAAATGCGATCATAAATTCAACATTTGGTGCATGAAATCACGAACGACTGAATCCTTCGCCCCCCAAAAGTTGCCACCATCCTTGCTGCTGCTGTCGAGATTCCACAACACCAAATGTCACCGGACCTTCGGCCGGAGCGGTGCCGGGACTGAACTTTAAAGTGTGCTTCACGACCACAATTACTGTGCAATTATTTCGGTTCCCTTCTCTTCGCTTTGTTAGTTGCCCGCGAGCGGGTTGCAGACGCGGCAGCTTCCTACCGGATCATGCAGGGATACTAGAGAGCGGCCCGGTGAATGTTTGCACATTTCAGCAAACTTGCAAGCAAACGAAGAACACCTTGTTCACTGTGGAGGCCGACCTACAACCCGCCCCGTTTTTTTCCCAACCTGTGTACGACAGCTTCAACCGCAACAGCGCGCGTTCTATTTGGCACGAATCGTGACTCTCGTGGCGTTTGAGGTGTATTGTGCAGCCAGAGGTGTAGATGAGCCCGAGCCGAGCCTATCGGGGTGTGTAGGAAGTCATACTCCCACCTCCCTTTTGAAACGATTCTAAGCAAGGTATCCCACGGACGGGTTGCGTTGATGGATCGTGATTCTTTCGAGTCGCAAAGGGTGTTGCACTGCTGAAATAGACCTGAAACTCATAAATTCCATTCCTTTCTGACGGCGGCACTATTCTCAAGACATGGCAGCTACAAGACGAGTCAGTAAAATGTGCAAAGTGTGTAGATTTGTTTGCTTTTATTTGTCTTGAAAGTAGTCCAATCTACTGCTTGTTGGGTGTGCCGAGTGGTGATAAGAAGCGTCAACCTCTGTCATGTCAATGCAATGATTTATGTGTACCTTTACGATGCCAAAGGTTTCTGTACCCTAATCAGTTGGGACCATGCAGTGTACCTTGATTTATTTGCTCTTGAGCTCCTAAGAGGATTGTGGATTATCGTTGAGTAGTAAATTGCAGCAACTGAAGAGGAACTGTTTTAAGAGCTCTAGAGATGTAGTTTGCAGTGTTTTTAAACTCGATACCTAGAAATTTTAAAATTATTATTTAAGAAAAACTCAAACATAAATTCCCTTTTAATGTTTCCTAAGTTTTGTATGCGTTTGTTTTCTTGCGTATTATTCCTAACTACGTATTGTATTCAAGTTTTTAAATTATTGTTACCATATGACCCATGATCTTACCTTTCTAAAGGCTATTAATTTCCTAAATACTTCGAGTACATTTTCAAATACTCTGTGCATTACCTAGCGCAATGTGGTAAATAGCAAAGTATCTAAAATTTTCATGTACTATCTTCAGATTAACACGTACTAATTGTAATGTTTCGCAAATATGTAAGACAGTAAAGACAGTAGCTTTCTTTTGCATTTTAATTTCTAGCACAGCATTTAGTTATTATTAAATTACTTAGTTTAACTTTCCTTTGCCTGTTAAATCTATTTTTTTTCAGTTTATAATATTTAGCTAAATATGCTGTACCTTGTTTAACAAAAATAAACTAATGGTCGTAATAATTCCATTTTGTGAACATTCAAGAGTACAAATATTTGTTTTAATTTCTTTTGACCAAATTTGGCTCTATCTCTGATTTCTCTGTGTAATATTTTCCATACCTTGCATTTATAAGCTGTTTTAAATTTTGTCTTTGTTTCGTGTAATGATTGCAATTGGTTAGTGTCATTTTTCGCTAGTTAACTTTCAAATATATTTCATTTTAAAATAAATGATATAATCAAGAGCTATTTTCCTACCTCTTTATACGAAATGCGTTTTTTTGAACTCCACCATTTTTAGTTCGTATTATCCTCTCATCATACAATTCCACGATTTAAAATGCAATTCTAGGGCAGAGCATTTCAAATGTCCATGTAGCATGCATATTTTAAATTCATAATCCATTAAAACGCGAACAAACAACCCCCAACATAAACCAACAACACCGGAAGTTTGAAGGGGTTTTTTTAATGTAACAGAAAATTTAATAAACTGTAAGGCTGCTTAGCATTTTTTGCTGGTACTGCTCAAAATCTCTAAAAGCAATTTTCGTCGAAACTGTTACATTATTCTTCCTGAACGTTTAACTTTGAAATGCAACCGTATCGATACGGTTAGTTAAACATCAAACCATGTGTGGTGTGACAATTTGTAAAGTTACCATCCAATAACTATCTAACAGCTCTCTAATTGTCCAATAAAATGTGTGCAAATAAATCGCGTATTACCGGAGTAACGACCTTATTTCACCATTTTCCGGCGGGTCAATATTTTTATCTTATGGAAGACAGTCACATCAAACCGTATGCCTCCCCAACTCGTGAACCTATTGCCTCATCGACTCCTCCTTGCATTTGTTTTTCGGTTTTATAAATTCCACCTTCCACCTACCGATTGCGGAACAGTATGTGTATACACGGATGAAAACCGTACCATACACACAAATCCCACATTCCTTCGTTCGATCATCCGTTCTCGGCGGCGAGCAACAAGTGGACCTGAAATAAACAGCGTGGAATCAAAGGAAGCGCAAAGAAAATGCCATCCCTTGCAACCGCCGAACGAACCGAGACAATCGTGGTGCAATGCCGAAATGAAAAATGCACCCACCCGAAACACTACCATCCGCCGTGGCAAATCCTCCACCGATCTAAGATCGAACGATCGATCGATCGTATCGGCACCCGGGTTGTCGGCCCACTGTTTTGGTGAAGAAACAACAGTTTTCCACCTGACGGCACACGATCGCGGCGATGACGAAGGAGGCCCAAGACGGCAAAGACGCCTTCCAACGGGGGTTTCTCTGGGTGGGAGGTCGCGGTTCAGCGGCGCAACGGTTTGCCGCCTCGTGCCGTGTATGCTAAACCGGGTTGCCTGGAGGGGCGGCTTGAGGCAGCCGTTGTTTTTGTTTGCTTTTGCCGTTTGTTGCTGAGCGTAGCTTCGCTCCAACGCTGAATTCACTTTCTTCAGCGGATGCGGTCACTGCTGACCGGCGGCGGCTGCTGGCTGGCACTCGAATGGAACAGCGTGAGAGATTTGATTGATTGATCTTTTGACGCAACACTTCATGTGCGTCTATTCTTCGGCCCCGGTTCGCTGGACAATGTTGCAAGTGCAGTGGCGCTATTCAGCATAGCGCTTTTCGGATAACAGAGAGATAGGCGTGAGATGGCTCTAATCAAATTATTCTCTTCTCGCGCTATCGTGATTGCATGGCGTTTGAGAGCATTTATCACAAGTGTTCATTTGGGGTGCAATTAGAGTGCCATTCGACTGGAAAAATAAAAGGAAAATAGCTTCTCTTCACAGTGAACCAAACAACAGGATCAATTTAATGATGGCAACACCGATAAGAGCTCTTATGTATATTTCACTACGCATTTTTCGTATTTTATCGGTTTTTTTATTTGCATTTTGTGGTATTTATTATTCGCTCTAACTTATACCCTTTATATTAAACATTTTGTTTTAAATTCCGTAATCAATTATTTCTTCGTCCTCTGCTCATACAAAAAAATAAAGTCCGTCCCTAAATACCATACTTAATGAACGAATTAACGTGCATGTGTGCCATCCGTCTTCTGTACTTGATTGCATAAAATTGCCCTTTTATGCCAACTTTCTCTTTCTCTTTCGCTTTTTGTCACATACAGCCTTCGCTCTGCCTGTAGCTGGCTACCCTTTCTCCATTAATAACTCCCACATCTTTTCATCTATGGCATAATTTTATCTTCACACGCGTGCCCTGAACGAATTATAAAAGCCCATTATATTGCGCTTCATCACATACACTATCACCCCCCCCCGGATTGATCTCCTTTGCAGCGACACGCGTGCTATCAGCATATCTTTCACTGGCTGCACTTGTGTGCTTCTCTGGCGTGGCAGCAGCCGAATCTATTATTATGTGTATATGAGCAGTGTTTCACAAGACCTTAGCGTTCACACCTGCCACTCAGGCCAAAGCGATTATTCACTTAAAGCGCTCATTGCTGCAATCATGCACCGATGCAGCCAGATTCACTTTTTTATCTGGCGCCCCATTGCCTTTATCCCATTTCATCGAACCACAAATTTCGCTTTCGGTGGTTTCTCAACTTATCAAAATTTTCCATCTTGTCTTTTAGATATTGAAATGAATGAATGTTTTGCATAATTTTTGCCTCAAGTGTTGTGCTGTTTTGTAGCTAGAAGAAAAAAAAACAAAACAACGAGCGCAGCACAGCAATTTGCCAAATCAAGCACATTTTTGCAAATTGAGCTTTTACATTTGCATCATAATCACATCGATGTTCATGAAATCGAAAAGAAAACACCGAACCCCAAACCGTATCCAACACGAGTGGGTGGTGGGCACGAGAGCTGGCACCCCATTAGATTGCATGTAAAATGGAACGAAAGTGCGAGTGTGGCCCGACCGGCGAAACTGCTTAGGAAAAGTGATAGTTTCACACAGGGCGAATGTGTGAGCCAATGTTATCAACAACAGGCCTTTTTTTTGTGTTTTTGGGTACAACAAATTTCCCAACGTCTGTAATTATTGCACATGTGATAGGCTATGTTAGGGTAGGCATAGAATGGACAGGCTTCTTCATTTCGAAATTAGGCCAAAAAACATGTAATTAATTGATTATGATGATTGCTTTTGTGCGAGTACCTGCTTCATATACGCTTGGAACGTGTTGGTAGCTTAGTTTTAGATAGAACAGATAAAAGTGTGCAAGAAGTTGACATGTTGGTCAAGCGCATTTTTGGATAAGTGAGATTTTTATTTATTTTTTATAATTATCATGTCTCGAAATATTCCAAGGTTTCATATTATCTTAAAAGGCAAAAAGGTTTACAAAATCATAGTTTTTGTGCTTATCTATCATAGCAATTCTCAGACAAAAAAATTGTGATAATTGGTAATGATCAGTCCTCCTATCATAAATTGCTCATTTCTTTGTCCCATCCTAGATATTTATCCCAACAGAAATAAAATGACTGGAAATTAACTAAAAAGTTTTAGAATTGATGGAATTTTAAAATAATGCAAGAAATCCCCGTTTTTATTTAAACCATTGTCTATGAATTTGCAATGCTGCAAAGCTGTACAATTTAAGATGATCTTCTTCGAATGAAGAAAAAGAATCAAAATATACTAAATCTTTCCAAGTTTCACACGATGCAGTTTTGAAAGAGAAACATAGGACGCTACTTCTTGCAATAATTATTCAGTGGGTCACCGAAAAACGTGTAAGAGATGTTGATATCTCCCTTGCTTAGTTTTCCAAGTACTTTTTGATCAAAATCTAGGACAATCACAATATACCCATTTCGACCGCTTGCAGGAGTGCGCTTCCAAAGACTAAGCTTCTCCTTTACCTCGTCTGAATGGTAGTTTTAATTAAGAAAATGCTTCAAATCACTCCTCACCGTTTAACTCTCGGCCGTGTGCGTGATGCGTCTCGGTGACGATCTCAAGAGGGGCAGCCTACCTGAGGCGCCCAAAACACGGAAATGAAACCGCACGATAATGACTCAATCACGGAAGAGAAGTTCCAAATTTTGACGAGTAAGCGTAGAGAAATCTACACAAAAGCACCATCACCGTCATCATACGCGAAGTGCGTACTTCTTTGTGTGGTTTTTTACTGCCGCTCTCTCCCTCACCCTTGTTGCAAACACTCAGAACGAGCGCGGGGAGTACCCAGACAGGGTCACTTAAAACCATTTTCTCAAGTAATCGATCGGTTAAGCGAACGACAAGACTTCCAAAAACCAAGCCACCGTGCACGGTGTCCCATTGGCCTCAAAAAACGGCACGGTTCGGCAGCACACCTTCCCGCAGGGGTACGATCGTCGTCAGACGTACAGAGACCAATAATTGTGCGCTTAAGCAATTGCGCGGCTCCACCACAGACCATTTTAGGAGGGGGGGGGGGAATGTGGGGTGTTGGAAAATTGGCGCACCATAGCAAAAGACATTTTGTGTTACGCCAACGGTGACGATGATTTGCCGTCAACTGGTGTACAAAATAATCAAACCACCAGCGGAGTTGTCCTACTAACCGTCACTCCAGCTGAGAGGGCAAATGGTGAAACTGGCTGCCGGGGGGAGTCGCTAGATCTTGTACAGGAGACTTCAAGATTAGCGTTTCAGGTGAATAGGGGCAAATCGGCTATCCCTTTCATCCCGTGATGGATTATAGGAGGTTGGATGAGCTTTTTGTTGTCTTTTAATTGCAACCTATATTACGAACTGGGTTAGGAAGGATTGATGAAGTGAATCGATGTATATCAACGATATTGTTTAACCTTGATTAGGGTAGAGATAGAGCCCTTTCTCAATAAAAAGCTTCAACAAGGTAAACTTCGCAATCTTCTGAGAATTGAAGACCTCAAAGAGACAGAAGTTCGTTGGTCAACCATACATTAAAGATACCTAAACCTCAAATTTTATTTTTTTGCCTTTTGTCGCTCTAAGCCAGGAAGCAAATCCCACCACCAAACATTAGACCAATCTTTGCATCCCTTTTTTTGTTTCTATTATGCATAAGAGGATGTGGTTTGGAAGGAGCAAAAAGTGGGTCAAATAAGCTTCCCTTCTAGGAAGGTAGATGCTTTCGATGCTGCTCTCGTCAACGCCCATCTACCTTTCAAGAACTGGCTGTGAATCACCGAAAAAAGCGACAACGTATGAATCATATCCTCGTAGAAGATGACTCAGACACGCGGTCGGTGAACGGATCGTGTTCTGCCTCAAATGCACTTTGCTGTTTTTTTTTTGGGAAGGGAAGCAATTTTTGAACGTCGTTGAAAAAACCTCAACGCTCTGGTTTCACGCTTGAAAGAGGAATCGCCGGATTGTATAACATTCAAACCCGATTTCGCAGCCCGTGTGTCATCATACGCGCCTGATGGTGCAAAAATATGCAAAGTTTGTAGAAGCGACGTGGGAGCCAACGGACGCGAACGCACACGGTGTTTGCGTTCATAATTTATGCCCTGCTCGAACGTCGGCCCCGTGGTCCCGTGGTGTGGTAATTCGCGCAGCACAGTCTAAACCGATAAAAGGCTTGTGTTTTGTAAACAGATACCCGAGGAATTCACCTCCTTTTGCAGCTGAACTCCCGTTGCAGGTCATTGCAATTTGACAAATGAAGGGAGAAATGATTTGTTTGCCATTGCTCATCCACAAAGTAAGCGCGTAATTTGTGGGACTTATTTTAGATAAGCTAACGTGGAGCTTCCTAACTTCCTCCTTGACGGATGTTGTTGGGAGCACGTAATGGAACAGCAGAAAAAATATCATGTTATAGTTTTTTTTATTGCCACAATCGCTAGTACTCCAAGCGTTGACACGTAGTTTAATAACACCAGTACGATCCAGAGCTGTAGCTCAACGTTTGCTTCATTTTGTTGAGAAAAAAATTCCTGGAATGGATTATTTGAACAATTTATGTACAACTAATAATTTCATTATAATGGATTAAAAATATATAATCATGAGAAAACCTTTTGGAATCAGACTTTCTCTTCTCTAATAAAATTATATCCATAGGATTTGGTGTTGTTCTTCCCAAAATATCATGTTCTTCGTTCGGTTCCATTCGTTGGTTCCTCTCATGCAGTTTAAACAATGAAGGCCACAAAATAAAACCTAAATAAAAACTTTCATTGCAGTGACTTTAAAGATTTTACTATTAACTTCGTAAAATTCTCTATTTAGCAGGACCCTAAACCATTTCTGATCGTAGTAAATTTGTTAGGGTGAGAAAAATGTATACTTTTTCTTGGCGAAGAGTGACTATATCTCTCTACATCCTATAAATTTATCTTTTTTTAAATTATTTTATTGATATAGAACATTGATTATAATTATTTAAAATAAACAATCGTGCATATTTATTATTTCGCTTGCAAAGGCCAGCCACATTGCCATTGTAAAATTGTCATTCAACTACAATTGATACAGGAAAAATAGTCATAATAATGTTGTTTTCCAGTTCGATCAACACGATGGGATGATTTCGCTGGAGAGCCGTAATTTCCTCATTTAAAGGTTATAAAAGTAGTGTAACAAGATGTTTACAAGAAATTTCACGATATTTTAGAAGCATATAAAATACTATATTAGTTTCTATATAATATAAATACTATATTAGTAATGTTCCACAAAGACAAACAAAAGCCGTTAATTCAGAATTAAAACATAATAACGTTTCGAAACCTTTTCAAAATGTCTAAATAGAAATAAATAAGACTTAGAAATGATTTCCAATGGTAGAGCCATGCATAGCAATTTGTAGTGTAACTAATGAATATCTAATAAAAATCACAATGAACCATTCCAATCAGTTCCTATCTAAACTAATGCCCTAAATCCTGCTCTCAGCACCCTTTTATTTACTTTCGCCAACCCACCCCTTTAAATCCACTGTTTGCTAAAACCTCATTCACACGACTCCTCGTCAGCTGCCTCGTATTACACGTTCCATCAGTTCAAAAATCGCACATGGGCCCTACATTTTATCAATTCATCAGCCCGAGCACCAATCACGGATGCTAAAAAATCGCCCGGAAAACCCTCAAGAGCCGGTGTTGCATCTCGTTGACCTACAAACAAGCGTGAGCGCTCGCACTATCAATAAATGACGGCAGGTTTCCCCCAGAGAACGACCGGATGGCCGAAAAACTCCGTCCCAGCTCAAACAAACCACAGAGCTGGAGTGGAACAGAAGCACAAAACAAAACGGAACTAAGCAAATGGTAAAAAGTTACAATTGCTTTCCGAACCAAGTACTACCCGGATTGACCAAATTCAAGCGTGCTCGGTACGGTGCCGTTGAATTGGTGAATGAGCCGTGCTAAATTTCATGTGTCGGATTGGAACTTAACCTCTCCATACTTAGCCGAACGCCCGTTGTGCGTTGGATGAAATGGGCAGAAATGTTTAACCCAGTTATATGTTCGACACTCGGAAGGAGCGGAAGATGGGAAGGAAGAAATGACGGACATTTTTGAAGGACCAATTCGAAGCCACCTATTCCATCGGGTCCGTGCGATAATGGCGAGAATCGGTCAATATCTTCCTACCCGGCGTACGCAGCTATGATTAATTTTCACACAAAATCGTATCGTAGTGGAATGAAATGCATCGAGGATGGAACGGAGAATGGAAAAACAACGCCCCGTAAATATACGCGGTAAGCAAGAAAGCTCCCAGCAATCAATCAAACGGTTTTTCATTCATCGTTGTTCGATTCAAACAGTGGCCGGGAGTGTTTCTCTTCTTCGTGCATACGAGGTGAAGGTGTGTAATGTGGTACTACTCAGCCGACTAACGATGGATAATCACACAAATGAAGCATTTTCCAAACCCGGCAGAGTGAGTGGAAATTGTTTTTCCTTAGTACAACAGGTTCCGAAAACAACATCGAAACGCATTCAGCGGAGTCTAGGTCTTGGCCTGTTTTTATTTCTCTCTATTTTTTTTCGGGGGAAGGCTCGTCTGGAAACAAACAGCGGTTTTGCTCTGTTAGGCAGGGAGAACAATTCTTTTGTACAGTTTATGCTCCTTTCCTCCTCCAATGCTCATTGTGCGATTGTACTTTCTTTATGCTGTTTCCCCTTGCCACATTGTTCAATAGCCCGTTTTTGTAAGATTGTTGAAAGATGATCTGTTTGCATTCCTCATGTAAGTTTAATTATGGTTCCGTTTTGCCCGAAGCCTTACCCTTCACTGACCTCCTGACATATACATGAACTCTATGCTCCGGCGCTCTGAACTTTCTCCCGTGCGCTCAGCTGCGGATCGTCGGGCAATTGCGCAAACGTAGAATGGACGTGGCCGCGCAGACGGTGAAACATGATCTCCCCCCCCCCCCTTAAGGCACCGGGGCAGGCATTTGTCTTCGTCTGCTGGGAAGCGTACAAACCGAACTTTATGCCTTTTTTTAAGTTGGACCTTTTTTTTTGGAGGATGCTCATCAAAGCGTGTAATAATTACAACGTGCTTTTGGCTGGGAGAAAATATTCACTTTGAAGCACATCTCGGACGCTAAAATGTAAAAGGGGGCGTACCAGAAGATTGCATTAAGGTGACGCTTCTCCCGCGAGTCCTACAATTTTGCCGTCCGCGTCGATCTTGGGCGTCAGGCCGTCCGGTGGCAATTTTTCTCCATAAAATTTTGCAAACTAAGAAACTAACGAAAATACAGCCCTGCACCATCACCCAGCCGCCTCCCATCTGAGCACTGCAAGCATTATTTGTAGGTTAATTGCGATTTCAGCGTGCAAAATTTCCGTTACGGATTGTGACTGGCAGTTTTTTGTTTTGTTTTCGTTCGAGACGTGTAGCAGAGCGACCGTACGGAACGAACGTGGTTGCGTTGTCCATCATCAGGTCCCCGCTTTGTGGAGTACGGTAACACCCACCCGTCCGAGGTTAGGATGAAAATTATGTGTGAGGCCCATCCGACAGCTTCTGCCACAGTTTATGGTTCCATCCCAACCAGCATACCTGCATGCCCTGTTCGCAGTTCCGCAATCCATCATCATGTGACGCTTCGTTACAAATAGCGATCATTCCCTTACGCAATTTCATCACACCTCCCCCCCCGACATCACCAGATCCTCCCTATCTGTAGATCTCACCCATGGTTCTCTTTCACCTTTTTGCGGTCGCATCTTCCGCCTTCGGGGAGGAAAGCGTGTGCAGCCGAGAGAAGGAAGTTGTAACACCGGTATCTCTCATCTACTGGTGACATCGGGATCAATGTGGTGTGGTTTCCGTTTTTCCCAAAACATGCAGGAAAAGAAGTGCAACTACTCCATCAACGCTTTATCGGTGAAACCGTTTAATGTTCCCTGCCACCCAGCTGAGCGTGAACGTGAAGCGGACTTATCGCGCGCCAACATGTTTAACGTAGATGCATTTGGAAATGGATGCGATAAACATGTTGCATTTTCAGCCATTGCAATGATTTAATTGGTGATTTCACATTTTCCGTTGCAAATGCAACCAGACGTGATTGAGGTGGTGGATGGGAATTGCAAAATAATCATTGCAGGGCAACATGTAACGATGATTTAACGTGTTTTATGGTGTACAGTTGGAGCAGATGATGATTGGTAGAGATGACAGACAGACAAAGAGACAGAGAATAGTATGTAAAAGATAGTATAGGGACAGCAAAATATTTGAAATTAATAGTAAAATGAAAGAGTTAAAAAAAAACCTATCAATTTTTTTGTTATACGGACTTCATTCCATTCTTCAAAACCAAAGTCAAAAAACGCATTCAAAACGCAGTTGTGTCCCATTTTGTGGATAGTACATTTTAGTAATAAATTGAAACAAGAAACAGCGAACAAACGTAGCTTAATTGTTGTGCAAATAAAAAAACTTTTAAAACAATTTTACAGCAATCAGCGAAACAATTATCAATCATTTGAAATACGTATAAATACGAAATAATTAGATAACATTCAAAATTATACTGAAAGCTCATAAACTAGAAGATCGTGAATACATGCATTAGTGCACTGAATACTAAATACTTAAAATGTAATAAGAACAGACTAAGAAAATGATAAGCTTATTTGTTTGTTTAAATTTGAGCTAGATCATACTTAATCTTACTTAAGAATTGCTTCTGTACTGAATAAAAAAAGAATTGCTTCTGCAACTCTATAAAAAACCACTCAATAAAACACTTAAAAATGATGTTTAAATTAATTTAATCTAATTAGTTTACAAGTGCTATTGACTAGAAGTTCTATAGATTGGACTAGATTCACTAGATTCTTTATCACAAATCTAATGCAATTCATAAAAGCATTTAGATTGTGTCGATTTATAACTCGAAGTTGAGTCCCAGGCAGATTAACAGGTCTCATTTGTTTAAGTCTTATTGGGTTTAAGTCTTATTATTAAAAATAACCCATTTTCGAAGGCAAACACCTCGTCGTAAAGATCATGCTTTTATACGCTTAATTTAAAACCAAACTTTCATTTGCAACCCGCCCAGCGCTAGCATTACGGGCCAAAGACTAATAATTATCACTGCACCACAGCACCTAACGCAAACGTGTCCGACGTGGTGACGCTTTCTACCATCGCCCTTATGCCCTTCGAATATCCATCAATGGCCGGCCACAGAAGTGACAGGGAGCACGTCCGCCGACCGCCGGGTTCACCGTTAGCAGCAGTATGTGGAGAAAAATCCATTTGCATACCATCGATCCCAAGGGTCCATGGTGCAAGGGCAATTATTTAATCCACACATGCGACGACGCGATCGGCTAGCGGAACCGATAATGCAAGTCCGCTGCGTTGCAACATATTTGTGTTGTGTGTGGTGGACACATGTGCAGTGTCTCTCGCTCTCTCTCTCTCTCTCTCTACCTCCATCAAGTGCATACGGTGCTTTGTTTAGTCTCGTCCCGGTGGTGTTGGAACGTGATGGTGCTGTGTAGGCCATGGATCATCGATCAACATTAGTGCTCGGACACTGACAGACTGTCGGTGTAATCGACGTTTGACCGCCCTGGAAGCTCCGAAGGTCTCCGAAGGTACACAGAGGAATGCACACGATGCAATTTGCTTAGATGCACTTGTGCAAACTGTTCCCTCAGCGCGGTTGCTTACGTTGCCAAGGGAAGTGAAACTGAAGCAACGATGGTTTGGAATAATTTAACTCAAGTATTAGTGTTGTATAAGAGAAATAATTTTAAATTGTGCTTATGCTTACATTTTTTTCATTGTATAATGGACCATCTGAGTTCGAAACCCCTTATACAGGCGGCCCAGTGCAACCCGTTTTATGAGGAATTTAAATAAAGCACATTAAATTCAGCTTTCCGCTACCTTTATTCAGAAGCTGTTGAATAAAACGCAACCACAACGCTGCCGTTAGGTAAGCAGCGAAGCCCTTATGCTTTTATTACTCTGCTCATTATTAAACTTTAAAAAATGGCATATCAAAATATTGCTCCCCAACTTCCCCAAGTACGCACCGACCCGAAGCATGAAGCATAACGCCAAAGGCTCATTATGCGCAAGCACACCGCCATTGCCATTCCACGTGGTGTAGAATTTTGTAGTCGTCTTTTGTTTCGACAACGGTGTGTGACGCACGCGTCAATGAGCAATTTTTTCCCCTAATTGTGTATCAGTTGTTCGCTCGTTCGTTTGCTCGTAACAGCCATTTGCAGGCCAAAGTGGACTAATCGAACAGTAAATAGTTTCGTTTCGAGGGATCGTTCCATTCGATGGAAGATCGCACCTTCAGGCAGCAATCGGTGGCTGTGTGTCCGTATTTGCCGCATTGCAGTATGATTTATGCCCTGACGCAACTAGCTTCAACGCTCTCCTCACATGTACATACTCGCCGGAGGAGGCAAATCGACAATCCACCAACGATAATTATTCCCTCGCGTCGTATCGCTCGCGGCAACAGTTTGTGGTCCAAAGGGGCCAAATTTTATGTGTTTCGCGCATCGATCTCAATTTCGCACCGAAACACAGCTCGGGGGAAGGTGTAGTTAGTGTGCGAAATTTTGCACACACTTACCTC
This sequence comes from Anopheles epiroticus, assembly GCA_000349105.1. Classification (NCBI taxonomy): domain Eukaryota; kingdom Metazoa; phylum Arthropoda; class Insecta; order Diptera; family Culicidae; genus Anopheles; species Anopheles epiroticus. Next base: position 129,582 of record KB670903.1, read on the forward strand.
ACCTCCCGCCGGGGTGGCGTCAAATCGCGCAGAGCAGCAACTGCGGTGGCTTTTTTATGAGCTGTAAATGGTGTACCATCATGATCATCATGATCGTTGGGTGATTTGAGTGTCTTTTTCTCGCAACGAAAGTGGTTACCCATTTTGGTGCCCCACAGGGGGTGGCGGTTGGTGCGATACAGCCAATCAAGCTTTGTGTGATTGCGCGGACGGTTTTATGCGGGCAAGCATTTGGTTCATTTCGAAATTGTGGCTATTTTTGCACCCGGGGCTGTGTATTGTCCTGCTGTCGTGATTGATTTATGTAAGGCAGTGGAAAGGTATAGCTTGCCTGCTGATAGATTGCAAAATTTGTGTTCTTACAGCAACGATCCTATATTTTCAGCATTTTTTTTATCGAGGCAAAGCTCATAACCTCGAAGCACAAAATGGCAACAAATTATTTAATTTATTTATATTTTTAGCATATTGTGTGCAACCGTTTCTTAGTCCATTATCCACATTCAATATGTAGCGGATGTGAACATTGTCGGGTCTTTAAAAGGTTTCTATCGTTATAGCTCAAAGCTTCTAAAACTAATTTTTGTTTCACTTAAACACGGTTGTAGCGCTTGATAATTAACTGAAAAAATCAGTTTACTTTTTAAATGAAAAAATATCAACAGGATGAATTGCTAGCACAACGCATTTTGACATTACAAATGCGTGAAAATAAAAACAGTACAAAAGAAAACAAAATAACAAAATAACAAGAAAACTGAAAACAATAAAACAAAATGCAATATTACATTATTCGAAAAAAAATTGAAAACAAATTCAAAAATTTTTAAAGGATTTTATCACTTTTAGATGTACAAAACTGCTCCTCTTAGCAAACTCAAAAAAATATTCAATGAAATCGATCAACAAAGCAGTTATAATAATTATAATAATTAGAGAAAAATTATTTCGCTTATGTCGGACTAATTAAAAAATAGGATGAATTTGGAATTTTAGTTTACATTTAAGGATTACGAAATTGAGAAATTATTAATCTAACTGGAATTTGCAGTCATGGTAGCAAAACATTGGAACTGACAATTAATCAAATCCTCTTTTGTTTACTTATCTAAAACGCTATCGAAGAAAGCAGAATATCTTCTATTGAACCAGCAAACATCGCTTACATTTAAAAAGGATTTTAAAAGGCCATTTCTCAAATGATATTTATCGATTGTTAAACATAAAAAAGAGAGAAAAAAAACATGAGCAGCGTGATAAAATCAACAAATTACGCAGAAGAAAAGATCAAACAGTTACTTTGTCGCCTAACAAAAAAAAATCGAACACGTCAACCTATTTCCGATCCTCATCCAACCACACGACAATCGTTTAATTCGATTTGAGATCACATTACACTGAAAAACAAAACCCGTTCGATGAAGCATCCTCCAACGGCGACGGCAGGAACCTGTCTTTGGAGGAGCGCTTTAAAGGGCATGACAATTTTCACCCATTTCCGCACTTTCCACCAAGATATGCCGGACGCATAATGAAGGGCTGCGGCTGGAATTGTGTGCACAATTTTCACTCGCAACTTGCGGATGTAATTGACCGTGTGCCGTTGTGAAAAACGGGAGGGAGAGGGAAAGAAAACTGGTCACCAGCTTGCGTCCATTCCTTCTGAAGGAAAACCCTTTTCGAACGGAAGCAATAGTTCTCTCTCTCTCTTTGCTTCTCTCTGTTGGCGAGTGTGTCGAGTAAAGGAATGTTTTGGGCCGGCGGGCGACCAGAATACCTGTCCCGGAAACCTCCATTAGATGGGAATGGCAGCTTCCGCGGATGGCTACCACGTCAGTTCCTTCATTCCAAAGTGTGTCTGTGTATTTTTCCGCGTTTCTGCCGATCTGATAAGGTGTTTGTTCCTCCATTATCGATAAAAAACCTAGTGATACGCAGAACCGAACCACATTCTACATATTTACTAACGCTGGAACCTGTTTCCTCCACTTTCTTGCTCTATTTCTCCACAGAGGGACGCGTTGAGGTGTCGCGCGAAGGCAAATACCTGTCCACCCTGTCCGGCGCGAAGGTGCTCGGCGAGCTAGCCATCCTCTACCACTGTCAGCGAACGGCCACCATCACAGCCGCCACCGACTGCAAGCTATGGGCGATCGAGCGGCAATGCTTCCAGACGATCATGATGCGCACCGGCCTGATCCGGCAGGCCGAATACTCCGACTTCCTCAAGAGGTAAGGTTCGAAGGGCAAACACGAGGCTAGAAAATGCGTCACATAGGTGCCGGGCCTCACAGTACGGGCGCCCGCTCGATCGGCAGTTTGTAGGCAGCGAACGGAAGCGAGTGATCAATTTGTCACGATCGGATTTATGGACTGAGACGGGGAAGTTCTTCGCTTTAGCCGCTCGTAGTACCGTTTTGTCGTGGGAAACTCTTGCAAGGCTTCGAGACTCTGAAGGCTTCGAGAGACACTCTCTGTGTGCCGTTCGATGACTGATGGTTTTCATACCTGGTAATTTTTGTAGTAAATTACATGCATTATTGAGAATACGAGGTGGACTTGACTTCTCACAATGCCGAGTGGTCCGGTGTCTGCTGGAGCATGGGAACTATTTAACTGCTTTTTCCCCCCGATGTCCAAACAGGTCTATAAAAGAATACGACCTATTGTTGAAATGATAGTTCTTGTACTGATACAATCTGAATGCCCTTAAATAATATTGTCTAGAGAACAACAAAAAATCAATTAAAAATCGATTCAAAGGTGTTTGGTCACCTTTTTGTGTCTTTATTTTAGATAGCCGTGAGTTCTAGCAATGCCCAAGTGCGATTAAAAGTCACCTTACAACTTTTTTTTACGTAGTGTGTGGTTCCATTCACTTTTTGTTTTGCTGCACCAGACGGTGGTCTGTACGAGTTCAGGGTTTTGTAAGGCGTCGCGCGATTTGCCAACTGCTAAACTTGTCCAACATTACGTTTCCTGCCCATGCGGAGCTCCCTCATGGAGTTCCCTCACAGCGAATGGGCGGCAACCGGTATTATATCTCGTCTCGTAAGGGTTTTAAATCGCCGGACGGGTTGGTGCTTAAGCAATTGTAATTGATCTTTGAACTGGTTTTTGGGATACTTTTGATCATGCGAAAGAGAAAAGCTACAATGGTTTTTATCTCAAGAGAGTTTCGAAATTAAATTTATATTTTTATGTTACGAGGAATGTTAAAAATTTACGCCCTTTTAACAAGTGACACGACGTAAGACAATTACTATTACCATGCTCTCCACTTTGTTTCCATGTATACGTTATGCATCACGTACATGCAATGTGTTTTAAGCTCTTTATGCGAGGAAATGGTACCACCACGCCAGGGGTCAACATTGCGGTTGCGTAAAGCGTACTTTACGAATATGTCATACCGTTGATTAACGAGCACGCGTCGTGATCGATCGGTGAAAGGATCAACCGTGTTGGTGAAGCTTTTCCTCCTGCCCAGTCAGGTCCACTGCGGGTCACCACAACACTGACTAACAGCCAATTTATTACCCCGTTGCGTTACAGCAACGCTTTTAATTGTGCTTTTAATTGTGCATCGGAAACGAACACGCTCATAAAAGCAGCTTTTCCCACAAAATAGAAGAATGGTGGTAAAAAGCTTATTGTTTTGCTTATACACTACCTTCGATTACTTAAGACACACACAAACACATGCGGCAAGAAAGGACCAGCCAGGACTACGCTTCAGCAAAGAACCGACAAGGGGTGACATAAACCCCAAAACCTGTTTCCCTGACATAATAGTGTGTCCTCGAGCGGCCCGTAGGTGTTCGGGTGTGTGTTTTCTTCCAAAAGATTGCCACCAATTTCGTTTGCCTCTGCTCCACATTTGGCACGGGGTAGGGACAGGAGAAAGTTGTTTCTCCCCCAGGTTGCAAATGACGGAGCGATGATGGATTTAAGCTGCATGGGCTGGACTTTCGCTACTTCCATTACGCCATCAAAGGGAGGCAGGATAAATTGGAAGTTGGGAAGGCGAATTGGGTGCGATGCAAACCGCTCTTTCAGGTTCCTCCGGCCGGGAGGATGGTAAAGAAGGGAAGCAAAGAAATCGAAAGCATCCCCTCGGGCGGTCCCCATTTTTTCTGCTGCTTCTGCTGGGAGCATTGTTTTCAGTATGTGAGGTTGGACACATTGGTGCGTGATTTTTGACAGTACGGAATGGGGCCACCTTTACACCTCAGCCCCGTTCGATCATGCACAATCATCCATAATGAATGTGTTTATTGGTAGCATTTGCCCCGAAGCGTCTAAAGCGGTTTGTGGACAAATTTTTAATGGTGTAACGCAACCGAGTAGGAATTTAATCGAGTTGAAGGAAAAGACTTTGCTCTCACTTCCTATGATCGTGTAATAATCAAACGACTCGGTGAAAGATTGGAGTAAATATTTTAGACATTTGTTTTATTTTGACGACTAAGGTTGACGTCGAATCGACACGTTTGATCAATTGCTCTAGTAAGAACACCTAAAGAAGATATTTGAATGAATGTGGAAGTAGTTGATTTGTAGCCTACACTTTCAATCAACTGCGTTAGAAGACGTTTCCACCTACAGCACAGATGGGTTTTTGCCAGACATGATATATCCATCATCCATAAAAGTCACGCACCTCTTGAAAAGGTGGTTGTACCCAATGAAAGACTTATTCTTGACTTATTAAATTGTAGAAAAAGTTGAAGCGCCCATTCGTCATCGGCCGCAACAGTGTGGTAAACCGCTAAGCAGTGAAAAATGTTTGTTTATTATGATAATTTTAATCCAAAAGTGTGATTTGAAGCCTAGCCTTACCTGGACAGTACTTGGAAGATGATGTGCTTTATGTTTCTAGCTCTATTTTGTCTTACCTTTTGTAATGCAAGCGTATTGTCCATTTAAGAAATAGCCATCTTTAAACAAACTAAATAAATCTTTACTAAGATCCTTCTTCGCGCGAAAAATTGAACAGGACGTAGAAATTTAAAATAGAGTGAAGTTTCTTGATGATGTAGCTTTGATTTTTCGAGAATTTTATTTAGCGCGATCCATACAATCAACCCCTGAACATTGCTTTATTGAAGAATAATTTAAAACATTTAATAAAAAAAGAATTGTAAGAATAATTGTTAAAATAAAAATATTGCAGCTTGAATCCAACCACAGATCATTCGCTATAGTAGAACTGCGTTTGATGAGGATTCTAAGTTAAGAGATAATCCTGATGAAATGTAGAGAAATAGATAATTTTCTATAAGTTGTATGCAAATGTTTTATTGCGCTAGAGCGTTAACAAAAGTCGAATATTAGAGCAATATTTTATTATTTTTAGAGCAAAACAAAGACATTTTATCATCCAGCTGACAGTGTTTCTTTTCTCTTTACTATATGAGTTGCCTTAACGTAGCGAATCATTGTCTCACTATGGGTGCGCTGAAAATATTGCTTGTTGCAAGAGTTTTTGTTTGATTCTAAGGGAAATTTAAGCCATAATGCGATTATTAATATCAACAAATCTTCATCTTTGCACACTTTAGCACCAATTATTCTCATAAAGATTTCGCTTCAGCGACTCATCTGTTCCGAGCTATACAGTGCTGTTAGACTGAATATAAAACTTAGAGAAACACAGTTTTGGAGGACATTCTTAGAAGACAATCAAAATGTTAATCTGTGACATAAAATTCACTTTAAAGAGGAACAAATTAGAGAAGATTTCACAGCAGTTGTACCTTTCTGTAAAATTTTGTCTAACATTGGTTTCTTTGTGGAAAAACTTTCCAAAAACTCTGCAGCAGGTTCCATCAATTGCAGTGTTCCATTCTCATTCTGACCGTTGGCTTTTAGTAAAAATTGAATATTTATGCTGGTCATACAAACAGTAAGAGAAAACTGCGTAGCTAAAGAAGGAGAATTATGCTTAATCTTAATATTAATTTGGATGCGATAATGTTTATGAAACGTAGTTTTTTAAATTTGAATTATTTCTAATCGCTTCTGATAGCATCTTTTTATCATGCAAAGGGAAACCACTTTAAAAGAAAACATTTCCTCTCTTGATTCTGGCCATAATCACGAAGCCTTATCATTATGCATTCTTCTAACCGGCAAAAGCAAAACTTTCCCATGCTTAAACTACAAAAAGGGAGAAAAAGCCATTCTACAGAGTGCTACCGACGAATAAAACATTTGCTACGCTTCTGATCACCAGCCGAGCCCATCTTTTTCCCATCAAAATCTCTCTCCACCTCTACCTGCGATGGATGACGGTCACCGGCACCGGCCTTCTGATGACTTCATCAAGATCGTCAAGATCGCTCCAGAAAAGAAATGAGCGAATAAAATGGCAAAACAGAACAAGAACGCGTTGGCACCGCTGGTGCAAAATTCATTCCATTCTTCATCTCCACCCCATCTACCTGCCACCTTCAAGGCACGTTTGGCACGCGAATTAGTGGCGGTTTAGGGGGGAGGGGGGAGAGTGTGGTTGGGCGCTTTTTTATCCCTCCTTCACCAAAGACTTGCACGAAAGAACGGCGCGAAACCCGCTTTTGCGCACGTTCACCGCAACCATTTGTTTGGTGTTCTATTATCGTTTAATTTGTTTCCTTTTGCCGTTGGTTTGGGAGAGGAGGGAGTGGTTTTTCTTGTGTGGGAAGGCCACCATCGGTGGTGTCTAGCTGAGTGGCGCATAGTGCAGAAGAAATCTATTTGCGAACGATACCCGCTCGCGCTTGTACTGGAAACGTGTGAAAAGTCCCATTCATTCATCCGGACGGCTTGTAATTAACGCATTATTTCACTATTTTTCTGATTTCGTACGGCTACCGGGTCCGTGTTTTGCTTTTTTTTTTGCGGCAAGGGTGGGTGGCCTTCGAGCCGGTGGAACAAGACGAATTGATTAGTTAATAGATTTTCTATCACAAACCGTTGCTCTGCAGGCGAGACTCTTGACTTTATGGTGTTTCTATCCTGCTCAAAGAGTGAGCAGGGCGTCTGCAAATGCATGATGATTGTTGCAGCAATGCACTTGATTTAATGGTGAATGGAGTTCTCTCTCTCTCTCGCTTCTCACTCCCATCACTGCATAATCGCGATCGCATGGCATTCGATTTTTATGATGCAAAGCGAAAGAGATGCCGTCACATAATGTGTGGAAAATTGTTGGCGTGCTGATGACATAAGCTCTCGCCAACGCATCTGGGGGTCGTTCTATTCATGTTGAGGGAAAAAGGAAAAGGTCTCTGAATAATGTGTGAATCATATGCAAAGAATTAAAATTACACACATTATTATGGTTGAGATCCCGAAGCACATTGGCTGGATAAAGAGCATTAAATCATTTCAGAGCGTTCTTCAACTTACCGACACTGGAGTTGCAGTTGCATATCTTAAATGCTCCCGTTATGCATGCACACCTTTTTCGGTGCAATAAAATGTAAAGGTTGTGAGTTAAACCTCATATCGAGACGCAATCACGCGAACGAACAAAAAAAAAACCGTTCGTTTGATGTGCCTCCGAATTGTACCCACTGCGTTGCGGATTATGATGGTACCGTGACCTACTAAATCCATCTCCATAAAAGCTTCCCCATCGATGGTAAATTAAACCACCCCCTCTTGGCGTCCCCATTCTCTCGCTCGCTCGCTCACTCTGTCTCTCTTTCGGGGACATTACTACAGCACACCGCAAACGTGGCAATGTGACATGCATAATCAATCCATGGCTGACCCTCATCGTCAAAAGCTGAAGCATGTTTATGACACCCGCACCTCTCTCAGCCCACGACAGCCCGTGAGCGTAATAAACCACAGTACCAAGCAACAACAGAAACGTCGGTGGTGGCATCAACCTCGGCTGTGGTCACGGTGCTTAGGACATTACCCTTGACTGACCGATAGTTAGTGGTGCCGAGTGTGTACTTGCATGTTTTGTGTCCATCCCGGGCAAAAATCCCCGACGCGCCACGGCCACGAGCATATCCGCCTGTGATCGTAACCCTGCAAAGCGAGACCACTTGGCGTGTAGTTAAACCCATCGGCGGGTATGACCGGGCTTGGACGGTCTATTGTTTGTTTGCCTGGCGGAACGGTCTGCTAAACACTGGAAAAACTGGAAACACACATTTGTGTGGAAGGTGTTTTGCGATGTTTTTTATGCGATCGTACGGTTAGCTGGAAGGGCGCTGGATGGTTTATAAGAAGAAGGACCACGTACCGAGAGGGGGACGGGGGAGGGGGCACCCTAGCAAACAATGGATCTGCCCTTGGAAGGGATGTGCATGCAAACACCTTTGATAGCCATGTAGGGAATCATGGGACCATATGGGCACGTTAAGGATTTTTGGCTGTAGTTTTTTTTTTAAATTATAATTAAACACACTTTTATATCCTTGCTTAGAGGTTTAATGGTTTATCTATTTATAAAATACTGCGATAAATCCTCTTATCAACGGTAAAATGTTAAGAAACTTTGAAATAAAAATCATTATTTTATATGCAACATTTTGTGAAATATTTTGTCCATGAAATGAAGCAATTTAGCTTATATTTAGAATTGTGTCAAAATATTCTTGTTGAGTGAAAAGTTGTATTTTATATTAAAATACTTGCACAGCTTCACATTAAGTAACATTGTTAGGTAAAGAGATGATCACTTATGGTTTGGAATTGAATAATCGTGCAGCATGACATTCCCATTTTACCCCAAATAAATAATGGCGCTTTATAGTTATTTTATGTTTTTTGAATTTTCTTACTTATTTTGAAGAAGCTATTAAGAAATGTCATACGCCTAAAAATATATGTTGTTGAAATCAAAATGCAATTTGAAATAAATAAATTTATTCAAGACAGCAAAAATTATATTAGGTGGCTGTCAAATCTCAGTTCTTTATTTTCTTCATGTTTATTTAGCATCTTGGATTATAGAATCGGTCATCAAACAAGTTCACTGAATAGATTTTAAACCTTAGCATTTGTTTTAACCGTGTAGTTGGGCCTACATAAAGAATGTCCATATTGCCCCCTGTTTCCCTAATGGTGTTTGTCACATGTTTAGGGATTATTGGGAAAAGTTCCAGATTTTTGCTTATCTGAATAATTTTTAAACCAATTTTTACAATGTGTGCTTTTGTTGCAGTGTGCCGATCTTCAAAAACCTCCCAGAGGACACACTGTGCAAGATATCGGACGTCCTGGAGGAGTGCTACTACCAGAAAGGTGACTACATCATCCGCCAGGGTGCCCGCGGTGACACGTTCTTCATCATCTCGAAGGGCCAGGTGCGCGTCACAATACGCCAACCGGACACGCAGGAAGAGAAGTTCATTCGCACTCTCGGGAAGGGCGATTTCTTCGGCGAAAAGGCACTGCAAGGGTAAGTAGCTAGGAGAGCCTTCCTACTTGGAATCGTCACTAACTTTTTTTTTGTGCTCCACACCCAACAGAGATGATCTACGCACGGCCAACATTATCTGTGACTCACCGGAGGGCGTTACCTGCTTGGTGATCGATCGGGACACGTTCAATCAGCTGATCTCGAACCTGGACGAAATCCGAAACCGCTACAACGATGAAGGCGTAAGCGAGCGGAAGAAGTAAGTGTTCGGGACGATCTTTTTATCTCCAAACGGAACCGTTTCTAATCCTTCCCAAATTTGTTGCAGGATTTACGAAGAGTTCCGGGAGGTGAAGTTGTCCGATCTGCGCGTCATCTCCACGCTCGGCGTAGGTGGCTTCGGGCGGGTGGAGCTGGTCCAGCTTGCCCAGGACAAGTCGCGCTCGTTCGCGCTGAAGCAGATGAAGAAGGCACAGATCGTGGAGACGCGCCAGCAGCAGCACATCATGTCGGAGAAGGAAATCATGAGCGAGGCCAACTGTGACTTTATTGTGAAGCTGTACAAAACGTTCAAGGATCGCAAGTATCTGTACATGCTGATGGAAAGCTGCCTCGGTGGGGAGCTGTGGACGATCCTGCGCGATCGTGGCCACTTTGACGATCCTACCACGCGCTTCTATACGGCGTGCGTGGTTGAAGCGTTCGATTATTTGCACTCGCGCAACATTATCTATCGCGACCTGAAGCCGGAAAATCTGTTGCTGGACGTGTCCGGCTACGTGAAGCTGGTGGATTTCGGGTTCGCAAAGAAACTACAGTCAGGTAAGGACAGGGACAGGGAAATGGTGGAGTGTTTGGTGGCATGTTTCTGATGCTAAACTATCAACAGGTCGCAAAACATGGACGTTCTGCGGTACGCCGGAGTATGTTGCGCCGGAAGTGATTCTTAACCGTGGGCATGACATCAGTGCAGACTACTGGTCGCTTGGAGTGCTCATGTTTGAGCTGCTAACCGGTAAGCTTTCGACACTCGGTCGCTTCTCCTTGAAGTGTCTAATGCACTAACCTAACACTAACTTTCCTACTAACAGGTACACCGCCGTTTACTGGAGCTGATCCGATGCGTACGTACAACATCATCCTGAAGGGTATCGATGCGATCGAGTTCCCCCGCAACATCACCCGCAATGCCAGTGCGCTGATCAAGAAGCTGTGCCGAGACAATCCGACCGAGCGTCTCGGCTACCAGCGAGGTGGTATCAGTGAAATCCAAAAGCACAAGTAAGTGTACATGCAGGCAGGCAAACGTCACGATGGCTGCTCTAAAATGGCCTTTTGGCCTTCCTTTCTTTCAGATGGTTCGACGGCTTCTACTGGGAAGGATTACGGAATCGTTCACTACCACCGCCGATCTTGCCGAAGGTACAGAGCGTCGTCGATACGGCCAACTTCGATGACTATCCGGCCGATCCGGACGGTCCACCGCCGGATGATCTGTCCGGCTGGGACGATGATTTCTAAGCGGCACAACGGAGCGCGCATGGCCCCGCTTTTTAACGTTCTTTCCACGCTGAAAGCCTGCTAAAAGTTTTTGCTTCCCGTCGTCCCGTACCAGTGGGCCAATCAATTATGTGTGGTTTTATGAAAGAGAGAGCGAGCAAGAGATTTAAGTTTGTATGTTTGTTTGAACTGGCTGGCTGATTGTGCAATGAATGAATGAGGTTTTTTTTTATTGCGCAAGACGCGTATTGTGCCTGTGCGGGACGGTTTGGTTTCAAACGTAATTGTTGTAGCGTTTTTATATTTACTATATATTTTACAAATTTTATCATTTTTATCAGAAGAAAGGGAGCGAGCGTCGCTGCCTCGTTTTAAATGGATGAAAGAAAAGAACAAGTGTCCTTAAAAATTAGACGTACGATTAACGAGTAATAGAAAAAAAAGAATGGAGGAAACAGCACTGTCCATGTCATTTTTAGGTGAGGCCAAAAAATGGGAAACAGTAAGAGAAATACTTTAATTTCCTTGCTCGTCAAATCAATTCGCTTTCCTCAGAGTTACAAAGCACGTGCAATGGATAACGTGATCCTTCCCCAGTTTTCACGCGTCTACACCTTAGCTAACACAAATACGCCCTTTAAAATGCTAACCAACCCCCGTACATTAGCTAATTATTGGTCAGATTTTAAAATGATAACACCTCCCCGATCAGTTGGATGCGCTAGTTGATAACGTTGTTAGCAGGTTCGATAGGAAGACGAAAGAAGGCGAGGAAACGAGTGTGAATGTGTGTGTATGTTGTTCATTTTGTGCAATCGAGATTCTGTAAAATATACATATTAAAAGTCTGTACATACAAAAAAAAAAAACAAATGTGCGTCAAAATTCACATTGTTAGGGTGCATAGTAAAAGAATTGGTTCGTCGGTCTAATAACGGCTTTTTGTTTTCATCCCGATACGACCTGTACCGGGCACCGGCAGGAACTAATTGCTGGGCCTCACAGGTACAACGTAATCCCGCCAGTTGTGACTGTTTTGAATTACTGCGCATGTGAAATGTGCGTAGAAAAAGAACGAAGCAAACTAGTTTCCTTTTCCGCAGCTGTTTAGCAAAAATCTAAATTAAGTTTTATAGAATCGTTGAAACAGCGAAAACATAATAAATTCGTAATCTGTGTATTTAGCGGTTTGTCTTAAACAGTTTGTAGAACAACGGTTTGAAAGAAAAGTGCTGCGGTCGATTGTTTATATTTGTACGATCAAACTCTTAAATTATACATTAGTTTTGATGACTTTCGGGACAGAGAGTATGCTTGCTTACAGAGGATTGTAGATGGGTATTATGTATCGATTCTAACGTCTTTGGAAACGGGTGTAAGTTACGTTTTGTCCTGACCAAAAATAGCAAAGAAATTTTTAAATTACGGATACAAGTTTTGTACAACAGTTATTCGCATGCGACGCTCAACTAGTTTGATACAGTTCTAACTTTCGATTCCGCCCTAAGATGTCGTATTCATAATTCCCGTAGAATAGATGTCGTCATATATTTGATGCTTCCGCCTGACGAACTAAATACTACCGGATGGATCTTACGGGTTGCGTTCCCCACAGGAAGTATTTATCCGTTGATATTTCGAAATAGAGAGAACACTTCGTCCAGTGTTGTAGGAGTAATCCACGTGTTATCTATCAATTTCTGTCGTTACCGAGGCGAGGTAGCACGAGGAGAAGTTGCTTCATCAGTAGATTGATTTTGTAAGGTCTTTTTTTTCTCGTGGAAACATACAATAAGCACTAGCGGAAAGTACGGACAAAACTCTGGTAAGGCGGTAACGCTCATGCCCTGTGGAATGTTCTTTAGGATGGTATCCTATTTTTATTTCTCCTTCCTCCGTTTCCTTCTTTCCTGCCTTCTTGGGTGAAAACTGCAGCGGTCTTCCTTCCTTCACTCTTGGTTGGACTTCGAGAGATGATATCCTCGTCGAGGATCGGACGATACGACACGCTTCGATTACACTGCGAAGTTCAGATGATACTAACTAACTCTGGTTCTGATACGGCACCGTTTTTATACTACGCTACCCGTATCCAGAACCTTCTACTAATTTCTTCCCGCCTACTTGTGGTTTCTAGATGCCAGTAGACTAGTAGCGAACCTTCTGGTTGCTATCCTTCCAGAACATCATAGTTGGCGTTCTTTTCCGACGCTCTGTCGCCACAGTTCCATATTTAAAATATGATCTATTAGTTCTGCGACCTCAAACTTCAAAAGTCAAAGCTAGTCTCCCGAGTTGGGTGCTGAAAAACATGTTGAAAAATTTAACAATTCCATTTTAAAATATTACATTCAAATCAAAACAGACTTCCCTAATGAAAACCCACAACAGATACAACTTTGCCCGATTTGTCATCCAGCCGACCCTTGGTTTACAATCGCAATAGCGAAAATCTAACTGTGGCAAATGCCCATATCGCACAAGTTCTATCGCTTAGCTATATTTACGATTTAGTTAGGCTTATATAGACATTTTGCCTGTTTTATATCAACAACAGAGTCAAAACAATGTATTTTTGTTTATTCTAATCTTTCCTCGTGATGTTATCTCACCCAAAACAAACATCCAAAGCGTGTTAATTTGATGGTGTGGAAACCGTGCGTAATGCATCGCCGGCCTGCTACTGTCAACTATGACGTCGCAGAAACACAATAGACGAATCGGTGGATTTCTAAAGAACTCACGTTTGTGCCGTGCTATTCATGGGAAATAAAGTTCCTTAACCCAAGCTGTAGCAAAGCGACGAAGATTGCATGAAGCAAAGTAGGCGTGTGAAAAACGAAAAACGTGAAGTGTTCACATCAAACGCTAACCTAGCCGCTGTCAATAAATCAGCGCCATGAGCTCGCGAAAGGACTTTTTTCGCTCGATAATCGAATCCTCAAATGGCTCATTGGCCGACACGAACGAGGAATCGCGGAACCCGGACAGTGGATACCGCACGGCAGTGTCGACCAGTGAAGATCAATCTGCACCTGTACCACCGGTTCATGGGCGGGGACGTGCACGGGCACTTGCCGCACTGCTGGTTCCGCAACAACCGTCCGATGCAGCGCTGCCATTGATTAATCCGATGCAAAATCTCGTCACAGGAGGCCGTGGGCGGTTTTTGCAAAAGCTGCTGCATGGTCAAGGTGAATCGAAAGCTGCTGCTGCAGCCCAGTTGGAGCAGGATTCGGCCATTTCAGAGGCCGTTCCCATCTCATCAATTGCTTCCAGTGTGGGAGAACCGAAGTACGATGATGCACGATCGGTTAGCTCGAAGCAAACGGAGGACAACAAGCCGGAAGAGGCCGATTCGTTTGTACTGCGTGAAATGAAGGATCCGGGCGACCCGGTAGTACGGATTGGCAAGGAAGGAAATCCGCTGCACCTGATGAGCAACTTTATGGAGCTGAAGTGCGAACCGGACAGGGGCATCTTCGTGTACACGGTCGATTTTGATCCATTGATTGATTCGAAGCGAATCCGCCAGCGGTGCATCGAAAACCATCAGGACATTTTCGGCAAAGCGCACACATTTGACGGGCGCATCCTTTTGCTGCCGAAAGCGTTGTCCCTGGAACGGATGAAAATACCATCCAAGCATCCGACGGAAGGGACGCCGGTCACTATGACGGTCATTTTCCGGGTGCAGCAGCAGATGTACCAAAACGTGGGGTTCTACAACAAGTTGTTTCGGCGCATCATGTACATGCTGCAGCTGTCCGAGATGGGCCGCAAACATTTTGACCCATCGCAGGCGCGAATCATCCCCCAGCACAAGCTGGAAATTTGGCCCGGGTACGTGACTGCGGTGAACGAGTTCGAGGGCGGACTGATGTTGAACCTGGACGTGACGCATCGCGTACTGATGCAGACGACAGTGTACACGCACCTGAAGTCGCTGGCACAGGCCCGGGGCGGTCAGTTCCGGGACAATGTGCTAAAGTCGCTGCTTGGGGCGGTCGTGCTGACGCGCTACAACAAGAAGACGTACCGCATCGACGATGTGTGCTTTGATGCCAGCCCACTAAGCACCTTCCAGTACGGTGAGCGTGAAATCAGCTACGTCGAGTATTACAAAGAGCACTACGCGATCGAGATCAAGGACCACCAGCAACCACTGTTGCTTAACCGATCGGAGCGGCGTGTGTCGGGCCAGGCCAAAACCGAGGAGATGATCGTGTGCCTCATACCGGAGATTTGTTTCCTCACCGGACTGACCGATGAAATGCGAAATGATCACAAGGTACGGGGTTTTTGGGAGAAGAAACTCTATGAATTTTCAATATTTCTCTTTCACACCTTTTCTTTCTCTGTCTGTCTTCCGATTAGGTAATGCGCGATATTGCGACGTACACACGCATCACACCCAACCAGCGTTTGGTGGCGATGCGACAGTTCTGCGAAAATGTGAACAAGAACGATGCAACCCGGTCCCTGCTGGCGTCCTGGGGACTGGAGCTGAAGAGTACCCCGAAGATCATGATCGGTCGACAGCTGGCACCGGAAAACGTCATGTCCGGTGGTGGTGTGGTGGGCAGCGCCGGTCCCACCGTTGACTACACGCGTCAGGTCACCAACAATCCGATGCTCGAGATCGTGCACATCCGCCAGTGGATGCTACTGTACACGCAGCGCGACGAACAGCATGCTTCCGTGTTCCGTGACTGTGTGAAGCGCACGTGCAAGCTGCTCGGGGTGGAGGTTTCCCAGCCACAAATTGAAGTGCTGCCACAAGATACGACAAACCTGTACGTACAGGCGCTGCGCACTCGCATCCGTCCGGGCACGCAGATCGTCGTAATCATTTGTCCCACGTCTCGCGATGATCGGTACGCTGCGATCAAACGTATCCTGTGCACTGAGGTACCGATCCCTTCGCAGGTCATTAACGCTCGCACGTTGGCCAACGAGAAGCGCAACCGTTCAGTGGTGCTGAAGATCCTGCTGCAAATGAACTGCAAGCTCGGCGGCTCCCTGTGGGGCGTACGGATTCCGCTGAAACGCACCATGATCTGCGGCGTCGACACGTATCACGAGGCCAGACAGCAATCGAACTCGGTGGCCGCATTTGTCGGATCGCTTGACGCAACCTTCACGCACTGGTACTCGCGCGCCACAGTGCAGGAGCGCAAGGAGGAGATCCTGAACGGGCTGTGCGTATCGCTCGAAAAAACGTTACAGGCGTACCAGCGCCGCAACTGTCATCTGCCCGACAAGATCATCATCTTCCGGGATGGTGTGAGCGATGAGCAGACTACCATTTGCCAGGAGTACGAGATACCGCAGATGATGGCGGCCTGCAAGCTAGTACAACCCGACTACGAGCCCAAGATCACGTTCATCGTTGTGCAGAAGCGCATAATTACGCGTCTGTTCAGCATGAACCGCGGTGGCGACGGGGACGGACAGTCGAATGCACCGCCCGGAACGGTGCTGGACAACACGGTAACCCGCCGGTACATGTTTGACTTCTTCCTCGTGGCGCAAACTGTCCAGATGGGTACGGTCACACCAACGCACTACATCGTGCTGCGAGACGATTCTAAATTTTCGCCGGACATCCTGCAGCAGCTTAGCTACAAGATGTGCTACATGTACTACAACTGGACCGGTACCATTCGCGTGCCGGCGTGCTGTCAGGTAAGTTCACCGTTGGTAAGCATCGGAAACGTGTGACTCGACGCTAATTTTGTTTGTCTTTCAGTACGCACACAAGCTGGCCTATCTGGTGGGACAATCGATCAAGAAAATGCCAGCGGAAGCACTGTGTGATAAGTTATTCTATCTCTAGATCCACAACTCACGCACACGCATCGACAGAGAGGAAGCGGCTTGCGATCGTGGTGGAGTTTGGAGCTTGACAAGGGAGTATCTTTTTATTTTGTTGAATTTAACCAAAACGATCCTTTCATCATCATCTCTTCCTTTTTGCCTCCATACAAACACATCCAAGCAAACCGTGTGGATGATTGTTGCTTTTTTCAATGTTTTTCTTTTAGACATATTTAAATTCTCTTATCGTGTAATTGACATTTTCGGAGCGATCGAACTCAAACTCTTGCAATTTAGTTGATACTAAGTGTGGTAATACAACTGTTTATCCCCGGTACAGCGATATAGAAGAATTTTAGAATTACGAATATAAAGTACAAATAAGCATCGAGTAGATAGTACATCCCCATTTTTGAAAGCTTGGTAGATATAATTGTGTTCGCCCTTATTTCCTTTTTTTACATTTCAAATCGATTATTGATAGCTTAAGTTTTAAAATATAATAAAACTCAATTGATGAATTACGCTAGAACGATGAAATTATGAAGATCAAAACTGAACTAAACTTGTTAAAATGTAAACTTGTATAATTTTTTTTTATTGTTTAAGGGACAATAGTGAGTATTGAGAACTCGTTACCACCAACCAATTACCATTATGGTGCTATTACATTGGATAGATGGAATTGGAATTGGCACGTCAGAGCGCGTTTGACAGAAGTTACCACGGCCGAAAAAATGAATTCGGCAAGCCCTATGTAGATTTTGCCATCAAGTGGAATTGGGATGTCACACAGAGCAAAAAATAAACAAAGCTTTATTTTCACTGTGGTGGGTTCATTTATCAAACACATGCTGTTTTACCTTACACAAAATCAAAGAACAAGTGTTTGAACGCCTTTATAATAGGAAATTCCAAATCAATTCCAAGCGCGCTATTACATTGGGGAACGGATTTCTTGTGTCAAAAAATGCCTCTGGATCGGTTTTGACAAACCAATTCCAATTCCATCTATCCAATGTAATAGCAACATAAGAGGTTAAAATGTAATTTTCTACTTCAATCATTCGGTAGTATTCGCAGCAAGTTTTCTCACAATGAACGTAATCGAAATGATGGGAATTTCACTACTACATAAAATGTACGACTAACAGAAAAAGATCATGTTGGATCTTTTATACTATACATTTATAAAAACTAAATAGTGCCATACTTTGTTGTGTGAAATATGGTATATCTTGCTCAAGACCGAAAAATGAGATGTAATGAACAATCAAAAGAACTATATTTTTCTCCTCACATATTTGCCTGCAGTTCAAGAAGAGTTTTATAAGCATATTTACAACGGTTCCTATTGAAGTCAACTATTACTGACGAAGGCAGGCTGTGGCAATATTTTGTTATAGGAAGTTTGCCTACAGAGAGTGTTGCGAATGTGTAAAAATATTACTAATGTTTTGTTTTAAGTACAGAAACATACATGACAGGATTTATAAGCAAGAAGTGAAGAATAAACAAAATTTTTTTGAGAGTAATTTTTGTACAAAAATGCAGATCTTGCTTTGCAAATGCTGTGCATTCCATTTCATCTATGGATAGTTTCATCCGAAAATGTAGTTAATTACCTTCGTTTCTTGCTTATTCTTTCTATCGCTTTTCTTTTTCAACATTACTTCAGTTCTAATAACGAGTTTAATCCGTTCGACAAAAACCCCTTCACAGTCTTGCCAGGTTGTAAAAATAAAAAGCGGTTAAAAAAAGGTAAAATACTTTGCACAGCTCATGGTCCGAAACAGTAGAAACATTTTTTCCCAAAACAAATCAATTTTAACTGATTTAATAATGCTTACATATTAAATAATTAATCCTAATAATACCTGATAAACTTGAGCAGGGTGCTATTGAAAGGCAACTGAATCGAGCGAGACTCGGGCAAAACTGTCAAGGGGTTAAGAATTTAATCCGTTCCTATGACATTATCGTTGTAATAGACATTTTTTTCTATAGAACGTATTTTCATATGAAATGGTTGGTTCTAGCATTGAAAGCGTTGTTAGTTTATTTTTTATTAGATTTATTCTAAACACTTTTATAAACAACATTTGTTCGACACCCTTCTCAAAACAGCTTACATTGCTTAATTCTTTGTATGAAAACCCTCACTTAACAGGATAAGAGGTAAAAATGCACAAACATGTTTTGCTTATTGTGATCGCTAACTTCGATATGAAAAGCAAATAAAAGTATTAGGAATAAAACATTTGAGCAAAATGCGCCAATTTTGCTCGTTACAAGGGGTATTTATTGAACATGTAAAAATGATCTTTATATGAAAAATTCGTTTAAAAGCATACTCATGATGAGAGAACACCCTGTATTAGATAAAATCATACAATATAAGAAATAGTATACAGAACGCAGTTTCATTAACTTTAATTTTATCTATTTGTCATGCCTTGTTGTGCTTGCGTAAAAAAAAGCTCTTATCAGTTTCTACATTTCCTAAATGACGTAGTGCATTTTCCGGATTTACGTACTTGCGTAATGAACAGAATGATGCACACACACTAACTTTCTCTCTTTCTCTTTCTCCTCACAAGGACCGGTGACGTATGGAGCCAAATTAGCGTTGTATTTGCGATAACGCTTTTGAGCCCTCTATTTCCCATTTTTTAACTGATGTGTGTGGGCCCTAAATTTAATTGACCCTTTTTCCAATTTCCCTTTTTATGTACGAAACAAAACCCCGGGAAGCGACGGCCGCCAGCCAAACAAACGACGCAATAACACGATCCCGCAGGAGGTGGAACTCGTAACATGCGTAACCCCTTTTTTCCGCGCGCGCACTCTTACGGTGTGGCCGGGCGCACAAAGAAGAAGCCACCGGCAAGGAAAGGAAGGCAAGCAAGCTGAGGCTCTCTGTCTCTGTTGGCACATCATAACCTACCCGAATGCATACGCCCGTAGGATGCGCGGACCGTGTTGTGGCGCTTGCCCGTGTTGACTCTGCTCGTCACCACCAAAACGAAGGGCCACACAATCGATACAACCTGTCTGTCTCTCGCGCTCTCTTTCTTCTGTTCCCCCCAAAGAGAAGAGCCCCTGCGCGCCGGCGTATATGTTGAGGTTGTTCGAGGAGGGGAGGGGTGAGGGATTGGTAGGTGTTGCAGAGAGTTTTACTACGGTTCGTCCCTTTGCCCATTGCGGTGGACCCCGGATGTTCGTCCCGCACCGGGACGACAGAGCGCGACAGCGGGCTATCCTGCTTGCTCGCTCGTTTATTACGTCTCTGAAATGTTGCTCCATTTTCCGAGCGTTTGTATGAGTGTCTGTGTGTGTGTGTGTGTGTGTGTGTGTTTGTGTGAATAAGGATCCATAACACGGAGAGCCGGACGAAGGCGCTAGTCTGCCCCCCATAGGTCGCCGCTCACGCTCTCCCACCTATCCGCACTCCTTCGCTTCGGTGCCTTTTCCTGCCGGCCTTGGCGCCTGGTAGCGAAAAACGGGCGGATATGACGCGGTTCCGCCAGTCCGGTATCTAGGACAATTCGTTTATAAATAGACTAGCGTGTGTACTAATCGATACATGCATGCTGGTCGCCCGATAATTGGCCACCGCACCGTGTGACCCGTGCTGAACGGGGAAGCGGAGGAAGACTGGAAAAATAGGATTTTCATTGGCATTTGATTAAGAAGACGAACTTACGTCACAATCTCACTAACGCCGCAACATTGTGCTCGTTGTCCGAGCTTCCGCCTGCTGAATTTTAACCTCTGTGCAGCACCCGGTAGTGATTGCTGTGGATGCGGTACTAATGCCGCTTGCCGCCTAATGGGCGTTGGCGACAGCCGAACGTAGCACCAGACCGGTGGGGTTTGTGTTTGTGCTGCAGGGACATCTGTAAAATAGTCCTGCTGGTTCATTGCAACGTTGCTTAATCATTTCCAAACACTGATTTGCACTACCCGAAACCATCTACGATTTAAAAGGATTTAAAATGCATGCCCCAGCGGGATCATCTTTTCCTTCTTCATGCGTTAATCTACCGCATCGAAACGTTGGACCACGGCGTTGCTCTGTTTTTCCCCGTGTAGTATAGTTTCAATTTTCCCGTACCAACACAGCGACACGCGCACACACACCAGGCAGAATGTATATTTTCCATTCGAGACGCATACACAGACACCACGTACGCACACCACGAGCCGCATGGGCAAAAGTGTGGCGCGTACGCACGGTGCGAAAAATAAGGCGCAATTTCCACGCTGGCGCTTCACGCCGACGGAGGGAGCCGTGCCGGGAGTACCCCAGGGGTAGGAGGGTGAAATCGATTCGGAAAACGGTTAACGTGGCGTCGTGTGTGCCTGTATGTGTACATGGGGGAGGCGTTTAAGGCTTGTAATAATTCTATCCCATATTTTCCCGCCAACAGTAACAGGCAACAAACTGTTCAGAAACCAACGTGGAAAGCGCGCAAAGTGTTGGCGCGCCCAAGATGTTTCTTTTTTAAAAAAGTGTTTGAAGTGTATTGAAGTATTGTTTGTTAAATTAATTTTAATTTGGTACATATAAATAAGTAAATGATTTGCTATGTAAATGCAATGCTTGTACTACTGGGTATATGCTTATTTTTCATCTTCATATATTATCCTTTCGTCTATGTTGCCACTTTTATGCTAGAAGGAAGAGATTAGGAAGAAGAAAGTCTATAACAATAGATCATTCTCAAATTTAGAGGAATTTTTTTTTACACGATTAGGTAAAACACGATGCTGACGCTAAGGGTAATCGGAATTAAATGATCTCTGAAATAATGCAAAGAAATAATACTAAAACAAAGATTTGATGCTGAGACTGTTCCATATACCTTGACTTGTCATGTGCGGATGGACACAGCCATTCTTACTAAACAAATTAATTTGCTGCTATATCCAAACAAGTCTGTTGTGTCGTAAAATTTTTACCTGTATATGCTTGCTTTTAAAATTTATGAAGAGATTACTGTTCCTAGGGACTACAACATCAGGTTGAACCCAACGTTAAACCTCAATTAAAAAGGCTCGTACGTTGTTTGTTATTTGGCCATCTTCTCCAATTTTTTGTGATATTATCTAGAAGTGATCAGTGGTTGATTTTCCGTTTCGAAAACTTCTTTGAATGTTTCCTACCATCGATTCGACGTGTAAAATAACTTGATCTTCAAGGATGCATTAAAAAAGCATCGATTTGCTACTTTGTGTAATCTCTGTGTACTCTTAAAAGTTCTCTGTACGAAAATTGCCTTACGCGTTTATGTACAATATGGTTACGCCAACTACTTGACACGAGTTATTTGTCCTACAATTTAGTATTGCTTGACTAAGCACTCAAAAATTGTAAACAAACCATGTCGACCCGTTTGGAAATAAGTTTACTCACGGATAAGTGTGATCGTTTGTGAGCTTGAACTTGATTGAATTTCGTACGAGCACCTGCGTTTTAAATCAAACGAATCACCGCACCAGCTGAAGGCTTGAATCAACTACGATAAGCTTCCCGTACTCGACGGATATCTTGACCTAATGTCCACGTGTGCCCAGCACGGTTGGTTCCTACCACTTTACGCAATCCAGTGGACGAGTTTTTACGTCTAGTTCCGATCAGTAAAACAATTCTAGGAGTGTTTGCTCTGAATGCGCCACCACTGTTTGTTAGATAAGATTGAGCTAATTAAGAGCGGGAAAACGTCGACATCCTGGGAGGTATAAAATTGAAGCCTTCGGCCACTGTCAGCATCAGTCTACCAAGCGCAAGTGTTCAATCACAGGTAGTGTCTCAAATATTAAAGTAAAAGTGAGTGAGCGGAAGCACCGTGATGGCGAACAAATTCGTATTAGCATTTGCTATGGTGGCGACTGTAGCGGCGGGTATGTTTCTTTCAACAAATCGTTCAAAGGACGAAACAATTCAGAAGAATAATAAGCTCCCGATGTTGTCTTGTACTTGTCAGTTGCGTCGGGCCTCCTGGTAGCTCCGGCACGCCGTGCACAAATTGTTGGCGGCTTTCCGATCGACATTACTGAGGTGCCGTATCAAATTTCGCTGCGAAAAAATGGACGTCACTCGTGCGGCGGATCGATCATCTCACCCGACTGGATCCTAACGGCTGCTCACTGTTTGGTTGGTGTCACTGAAGACCAAATGTCGGTTCGGGCCGGTTCCACGTACAAGGAGCACGATGGCGTCATTCGCAACGTGGTCCGTATGGTTCTTCATCCGACTTGGGATCCCGATACGAACGAAGGCGACATTGCGCTGTTGGAGCTGGAAAGTCCTCTGCCACTGGATGGGGTGACGATGGCGTCGATCGAAATGCCCGAGCAGGGTGAAGAGGATCCGGAGGAGGGCTCGAAGGCGATCGTTTCCGGCTGGGGCCAGACGATGAACAAATTCCACTCGAATCTGATCCTACGCGCTACGTTCGTGCCGATTGTACACCGGAACAACTGCCAGAAGGCATACCGCCGGATTACCATCTCGCATCAGATGCTGTGTGCAGGCTTCCTCTTTGGCGGTCATGACTCGTGCCAGGGCGATTCCGGCGGTCCGCTGGTGGTTGAGGATCAGCTGGTCGGTGTGGTATCGTTCGCTTACGGTTGTGCGCGGCCAGGATTCCCGGGTGTTAATGCGCGCGTTTCCGCTGTGCGTGATTGGATTCGTGAAGTGAGCAACGTGTAAACAATTCGCGTCGTGTTTTTGGATTTACAACGAGAATGTGAAAAGCCGGTAAATTTACGGATGTACCGTTACAGCATGGGATGAGGCGCATTATCGTAGAATATATTTATTTTGGGCAAAAGCATTTCTTCTGCTTAGATCTTTACTGGTTTGCTGAATAGATGACTTTTAATAAGGATGTCGTTCACTGCATGCATAACTTTAATAAAGAATATTGAGGTAAGGGTAGAGATTTTCTAACACGTTCCGCAGAAACTGCAACACGATCATCTGCATCATCAGTTGCGTCTTCAGTATCTTCATGTCCTGCAGTATAATCGCGATATAGAACACAGACAGAGAAAGTTGGTACCAAACTCGAGCAAAATCAGCTTCTTCACCCGGTGCCGCTGGCACTGGCTCTGGCACTGGGTGCGATGGTACTCCTTGTCCGTCATAAACGTCGCTAGCCGATCGTACGCCAGCGTCGATACGGCCATGTACGACAGGTAAAGGATGTATGCGTCCTATCCGAACAGTTCCCCCCAGGTACGGTTCGACGTAAAACTGAAAGATCGTCACAAACGCGGCCCTGCCCATGCATAGCATTGTGATCGGTGCCGTCACGCAGTACATCTGCACGTACGTTTTTAACTTCGGGTACTGCGGGGTCCACTTGCCGATAAAGGGATCGCGTGTCAGTTTGCCGTAGTATCCCTCCGCGGTTCATCCAGATTCGTCATCGTGATCGTACCCCACCGGTCTTTCCGTTGGACGCGCGTTGGCTTTATACACCAGTGGCGAAACTCCTTAAGTGTTCGCTCATCGTGCAGTGAGTACAGGTTGATGATAAGCTCCGCGCTCTGTGCCGCCTATATGATGGATTGACCGTGTTAGAGGGTGATCTTCGTACCCGGCATTCGATGCTCGTCGTCTGCTGACTTGATCGTTTCCTGCGCGTGCTTGACGATGGTTTGCCGATCGGATCGGGTGTCAGGATGTCCTCCAGGGCCATGCTTTCGTCGTAGAAGAATTCATCCAGACAGGCCACGTTAAGGTTGTGATACCGGATTTGGTGCGCTTCATGAAATCCATATAGTCGGCAATCTCGAACAGCTTCATGTGCATCGCAGGACGGGTGAAAGATTATTGTTTTACCGTCTCTAGTAAGTAAGTAATTTAGCAATAGGAAATTGAACCGCTTTGCCACTGAGTGCCTACTTGCTTAGCGGTTCCGCACCATCAGCTCCATCCCACCGTCCATCCGACGGTCTCGGATATTGTCCATTATCCACTGTATTGCTTCCACCGATGCACTCCCTTCAAACTCTAGCACCATCAGGCAGTCTCCGAACGGTGTCTGTTCATCGTCTGGTAGCGACACCTTACCCTGTCGGTTCACTTTCGGTGGGTTCTTTCGGTGGGGAACTGCACCGTACTTTTCCGCTAGCGCAGCTCATTCAGCTTCTTCTGCTCTCCGCTGTGATCCTTCTTTTCGAGCAGATGGTTTTTTGAGTTGCGTTGCAATAGCGAGGGAATCGAGGGTCTTACCCGTAACCCGATCTCTTCCACCAGTTCTTCCTCGTCGTTGTCCGCAAAGTGCAAACTGGGGATGAGGTTTTCTGATGGAGTGTGTAGAATTTGTGTCAGAAATTAGGGACATATATAGGGGAAGAGTGATCGGTCGGTTGAGTGAACCAGTCGGGTGTGGAATTCGGCGCGCCAAAATGGGAACTACTACGGGTGCATACTAAAACGTTCCATGTCATTCCGTTGCAACTCGTAGAAAATCAGCTGCAATCGAGCCAGCAAACAGGATTTTGTCGCTAGAATTATGTCTAGAAAGTTGTCGGAACCGTTCAAAGCTTGTCGTGGACTTAATTAAGAGAACAGAATATACTACTTATTCATCGCTCAGGAAGTTGTCATGCGAGAGCAATCATCGACATCCGTGGCATTTTCAATTCATTGGCTTTGTATTAAGAGACGATGTACGCGAAAATGATCGAGCGGAAAGCAGCGTCTTAGTTGATGGCGATCATCTCAAGGTGAAGTTCTGCGACGTCGGCTTGAACAGCCTAGGCTTTGGTCAAAAATACGTGCAGTGAGATTTTTCAAAGGGGCATTTTCAGGGAAGTTGTGCCGGATGATGGGCTACACAAAATCTTGAGATCCAGAAGACGTATATTGCACATTGATATAGTCGACTGTTCTGTACGGGGACGAATCTTGAACTATGACACGAGCTAGCTAAGCTGTCTGATGAGGCAGACATTCTGACGGTGGCCAAAACTGGGAGGATACGTTGGTTGAGGTGCTCGCAAGAGACCTGTTTAGCAGGAGGTGCAGATGAAAACAGCTAGCCTGTTGGCTGAATTAAGTGTAGATATACATGAGGGATCAACGTATTTAATAAACTTATTCCAGGATGCCAATGGATCCTTTTGGGTTGGTAGAGCAGACCAAAAGAGAATATAAGAAAGGTCCTTATAGGTTTGAATCCCTCGGAAACATGGCAAAAGTTGTTGCAAATTTAGTACATTAAGAAATAACAGTCGTGTAACTTTTCATGTTCTAAGATACATAAGATTGCAAATCCTTACGACTAGATATATCAAACCACATGTGTTCATATTATTTATCTGTAAAGTTCAGATTTGTTTTAAATTTACTATTCATCATAGGGATTTTATATTTATTAGGAAGCAATGTTTCTTGCATTAGAAGAAGGATGATCCATGCCTAAAAACTGTACTGTACCACATGATTCGTAAAATTCAAACACTCGTATGATAATTGCATACATTTAGGCGCGTTCTGTATGGGCATCGATGCTCGACCCAAATAAATTATAGCGTACAGGTAAATTGATTGAAATAATATAAACAATGTTTGCATAGCAATTGGTGACTCAATGAAATTAGTTTTTTATTAAAGTGTAATTAAAAATTAAATAATGACAAAACAATACACAAACAAAACACAAACTCCAGTTCCTACCAAAGAGCAAGCCTCAAACCCAAACAGTTATGATACTAAATAGCTTAAAACCTTACATAAAATCACTTTTCTAATCACAATTCAAATATTGAGAACGTTAAAACGCCGCGACCTCGCGGCAGAGTAGTTGCGGCTGAATAGGTCGACCACTATGCGCTGTGATGCGATTTCATAATTGTGCATGTATATTTTGTTTTTGCTTTCCGCGCGCCTTGCCCAAAAAAAAAAACACAACACGCGCGATGCAGACGAATGCCCTGCGAGAGTGTGTGTGATTTGTTATGATTCCGTACCGAAGGTGTGTGAGTACGCAGCGCTCGCCAGCCCTTTCCGTTGTCTCTTGCCTTCTCGCTCACTCGCACCTACTCACACACCACGGAGCTTCCGCGTATACGTACAGCCGCACACACGCTCGCGCGCGCATATACCGTCGCCAGGCAGCGCCTGCTTCGCTGTGTGTGTGCGTGTGCACACCGTGAGACGGAATATATTTTGTGATTACTCAAAAAACCAAGATGGACGCGGTTTTACTGCGAGTGAAAAGTGTCGCTCCCGCATTTCGCGCGTAGAAAAGTGTGCAAAACGGTGCAAAACTGTGCAGATTGTGGTGCGTAAGTAGCTGCAAGTGGTTGCGGATGCACGGGCGTCATTTTCCCGCTCGCTGGCGGCACTTTGCAGTAAAAAATCTCGATTTCCCTCCGAAATTTTTCGGAGCTGACAGTGCGTGTGCGCTTGTGTGTTGTTATTTTTTTTTTGTGTGCTCACCCGTCGATGTGTCGTTCTTCTGTGTGTGATTGGGCTGCTCTGTTTTCTCGTGGGGTTTTTTTGCTGGGTGCGTGCATCATGCGTTTTGGGTCTGTGTTTTCTTTTTCTTCTGTGAAGCTGCTGAGCGAAAGTCAAAAGATTGTTTCATTCGGTTGTCACTTGCCCGCCAGATTGGGCTGCCCAGATTGCTGTGTTGTGTGTGGTGATGATTTGCCTCCGATCAGCGAGCGCGCAGTAGGTATCGGAACGGTGCGGTGTGCGTAGAGTACGGAGTTCTGTGTGAGCGAGAGCCGAGCGAGCAAAGGAGGCTGCGTGTGAGCGGGAAGCACGCACAGCAAGTACAGCAAAGAAGTGACCCCGTTCCTCCGCACTGCATACGGGTCGCACTGTGTGCAAAAACAAAATAAAAAATCAAATCAAAAACACAAACCTCCTAAAAGCGAAAACACGCAGGGCGTGCGTTTATACTGTCGCGTTGTGTTGCGTTTTGTTTTGAGAATGTCGCAAAGAGCAGGTGTGCGTTTTGGTTACAAGCGAAATGAAAAAACGGTCTGTGTATGGTTCGGGTAGTGGATCAAATGTTCAAGCAATCAATCGAATTGTTTTTTTTGTGCAAGTGGGAGAGAAAAGGGAGGAGGAGAAGGAAAACGCTTTCCCAGGAAGATAACGATCATAAACATAGCAGGCTAGCGTTCGGCGGCATCTCATCGACGCGTCGTGGCGGCCGTTCTCGGAACCTGCACGAAAACATATCATTCCAGGAAAAAGCCCTTCCGATGTGATGCGATGCTGCTCACATCCCGGATGCATGTATGTGTGTGTGTGTGTTTGTTTGCCTTTGTGTGCGAGAGAAGAAGAGAAGACGCGCGCATGTGAGATGAAATAACAACAGTACAAACGGAATTTAGCAGAGGAGAAATGATTGTCCATCTTCATCGTGTTTTTATTTTGAACGCTGTCAATTTTACACGCGCGTGCTTCTGTGACTGTGTATGTGTGCCCACCGTATGTGTGTGTATGTGTGCTTGCGCCGAAGAAAACAATACCCCTTACGAGTGTTCAATGGTAAACAAGCCATTAAAACGGTGCAGAAAACAACACCAGTGTGAAACAGTTTTTGGTGGTTGCTTGAGTTTTCAATTTCGCTTGGTAAAGGCGGAAAGGTAAAAACATTGCTAACACAGTGCGTGTTTTTTTCCCCCCCGTGGCTGAGTTGGCTTCGAAATGGCTTCTCTTCGCTGGGAGCGCGCGCCACAATCCTTCCGAGATTGGCCATCGCCATTTTTGTTGCTATCTCTGCCACTCCAAGCGAACCTCTTTGGGCCGTTGTGTTTCTTCCTTCTGCATTTGGGCTTCTGCATGGTGCTTTGGTGGCAGATCCTTGGCAGGATAATGTGTTGTGCTTTTTTTCTCTCTCTCTCTCGAATCTCGTGAACCAAAAGCGTGAACCCGTTTGCTGTTTTTTTTTGTATTTCTCTTCCCACATTCGAGCCCGAAACTGGATGCTGTTACGCACTTGCTTTTGCTCGAAAAGCCACCTTTTCCGGCCTTGTTTTTGTGTGGTGCAGCAGCGCATACTGCCACGACCTCAACCCCTTTCTTTCACCCTTGCTCACTCACCGTTTGTCTCTTTTGTCCTCCCGCTTTCTCCTTCTTTCAACTTCATCACCATCTTAGCAACGAAACAGAAGCAGCAGCAGCAGCAGCAGCATCATCAGCATCGTAGCAGGTGCAGCAGCGTCTTCGTTACGTCTCGTCCCTTCCTCCGCCCCCCCTCCGTTCCTTGCACCTTCACCGCCCTTCCCCAACAGGTTGGAAAAGGTTGCTCCCTTTCGTACTCTCTTCCTCTGTCTCTCTTTCTTCTTCACTTCAACCACTTTCAGTGCCTCCAAATGGCAAGGTGTCGCTGCGTTGCTATGGCTGCTGCTGCTGCTGCTCGGAGCCTTTAGCTTACTGCTCCCCGTTCCCCTTCCCTCCCTCCCCTGTCCCCTTCCCTTTTCCGGTTTCCGTTGCACAATGTTCCTGTTTTTTATCAAGAAAAGGCGCGCACGCTGGTTCTTCTCTCTCTCTCTCTCTTCCTCTCTCTCTCTCTCTCTCTCTCTCTCTCTCTCTCTCTCTCTCTCTCTCTCCCTCTCCCACTCCCTCTCCCTCTCTCGTTCCGTTTTGTTTGTTACAGAATCGGGAAAAATTGTGAAATTCGCTGCGCCTAGTGCGTGCGTGCGTGCATGTATGTGTGTGAGTGTGTGTGAGAGAGAGAGAGAGAGCGTAAGAGTGCGTGCGTGTAACGGTGTGCATCGCAGAAGAGGAAAATGTGTGTAAATTGTCATTTAGAAAAACACCTTTCCTTCGTAGCTGTTTTTGTAATGTAACAACACTGAATATTATGTTTCATTTTATTGTTTTATGTTTCCTCCCAAATGTGTGGCTCAGCATGCGTGCCAGTGTGTGTGTGTGTGTAAAGATTTGTTTAGCTGCGTTTTTATTACGTCGGAATGTCGGAGTCGCTCCGTGGTTCCGTCCAAATGTGTACCGTTTTGGGTTGCGTTGCGCAGGCGCTCGTATGAATGAAATACACTGCTGCGTGATCACGGGCGCGCCTATCCGTAACGCTGCCAATGTGTGTGCGTGTGTGTGTTTGTGTGCATGTGTGTGGGAACTCGCTATAGCCTCCGTTTAGCGAGTGTGTGTGTGTTTGTGTGCGCTTGTTTGTGGCCGTTCGGCGGCGGCGGCGGTGCGCAATGTTTTGTTTTGATTCCGTGCGCTCGATGGTATCGGTGTGTTTGTGCGCGCGTGGTGTGAGTGAGTGTTTTTGTTACGAAACAACTGGGCAAAAGCGAAACGCAGCAAAGTAAAGGTGGCGGTCGGAGGGAGGCTATGGCAATGTGCAAAACAAAAACTTGACACGCTTTTTAAGAAGTCAACAGCCGCCCACCCCCCCACCCCCCATTTCTCCATTAAAATGCTCTAATGTGTGTAGCGCGTTTGAAACTCCGCGAATCGATAGCACGCCCGCACCGTGTTCTGCGTACACTCTACCCCCTCTTGGGTGGGGTGAAAGGGTTGGTTGGGTTGTTAGAAGAGGCGTAAGAGGGGTATGGCCAATGTGTGTGAAGGGCGGTGGTTGCGTCAGGCCGTAGGCTTTTGGGCGATAAAATATTGTTTTGGTGGGTTTGTTTTTGTTTTCAAAACTTTTTTTGTATACAGTTGGCCAATTTTATCGGTTCGGTTAAATGAAGTATAAATTGTCTAACGTGATGGTACGTTCTTTTGTCGCCTTAGTTTCAATATTTAACTAAAAATCATCCAATTTCTGCTTGATGGATGGAGAATAAAAAAAATTAAATGCAGTTTTATGAACTACGCGATTTTAATAACTAAAATAGCAGAGCTTCCTGATTTTAAATTACTGAACTCATCATTTCCTTATCTGTAGGAATGAGTTCTGTTTAGAATACTTATTATTTAGGAATAAATATACAATTTTAAAAATGGTGGAGATGTGCTTCGCACACTTCAGCACAAGAGGGAAAATCTCATCCGGACTATCCAACTAGACTATCCTACAACGTGGATATTAAAAAAGCCTCGTAAGTGGGAAATAAGAGTGTTCAGGAATAAAATAATAATTAATGAAACAGATGGTACCTCATTAATAATGTTGGATGTTTGTTCATTCTTGCTATTTTGGTTCGTCAGTCTCTGTACGGTTGATAATAATGTTTTACTATTACATGTTTTGTATGTTTTACTTTAAAAATGTGAGAAGAGTAAATCAGATGCAATGCATAAAATAATAATCGGACAATTCCGATCAGAGTTAGGCTATTGAAAATAAATTATTCGTTTCACCTAAATTTTTCTTATTTTTTGATGATAAATTATACTTATAGCTTCAAAATCTATATGGCCCAGTTGTAGGAAGCCTAAAGGTATTGATTAATCATGGTTGAGTAACGGCAATAAAACGTTACTTACTGGAGGATATCCGTTTTTAAGAATGAAGCTTTGCATACATTGCATTGTTTATGGTACAAAACTTTGATTTTATTCTTAAAAAACATTTATTGCTGATTGGTTCCCTGTATGTTTACAGGGAACTTTGTTTAACTTTGTTCAATGTTTTTGTGATTTAAGCACCAAGATTAATGGTTTTGTTGGTCCTGTTTCACGAGGTGTATGGATAAAACAAACTGATGTGTATGACCGCAGATGTTTAACCATATTTTACCAGAATTTCACAGAGCACCTTCAAACAGGGCCATGCGCCAGTTTTTTTCGGTAGTAAACGACAAATTCTAGTGCAAGGCGTTCATGTACGTGTGTATATTTTAAGAAGTATTTTGAAACAGTACAGCTTAAAACTAATGACCATGACACAATGTTTCAATTTATCCTACGCGTTTGTTAACTGTAATAACTCCATTGAATTGTTTGGATCACGAAATCGGAAAATCTACCCTTTTTTAATCGACTTTATGGAGTGTAATTTTGAGTAAGAGTCATTTCAATTTACCTAAGATGCTTAGCAAATATCTTAAGTAAATTTGAATAAAGGGAACGATGATACTTAGTCCTAATATTTTTTGTTATAATAATTATCTTAGGTATACGCTAGTTTTCCAAACAAAGAACGCTATAGAAATTAAGTAAGAAAACGCTTAGCAAAAACTCAGTTAAACAAATTCTTATGCAGCAGTGCATAGCTTTAGCATAACGCCCTTTGTATTCACTAGTCGGTTGCCAGCTGTTATTAGTCAATCAACAGAAGACCCCGGAGTCACAAACAGTCAGCTGTCACAAAGTAAATAAGTTTCTCTCATACAAAGTCTGCCAACAAAAGGGTAATCATAATCATACTCAGAATAATTATTGAACTCATTTCGAAACTCAATCGTTGTGCATGCTGGCAGCTTATTGTTTTCTCTCTTTCTCTCTCTCTCTCTCTCTCTCTCTCTCTCTCTCTCTCTTTCTTTTTACCACTGTTACATTCTAGCTGGTGGAATGCAGTTTTGTCCGGTGCGTTGTGCACACGCAACGAGTGTGTGTCCCGCTATCTGGTGTGTGCATTATTCAAAGCTGCCTACCATTCGTTTGTTGCGTTTTTGCTGCATATAAGGACACAAACAAACAAACCGAAAAGTGTGGAAAGGATGGTGAGGGAAAGGGTGGAATGGGGAAGGGGGAGGGTGGGGTGTTGTTGTTTTGCTGTCATTCGATAAGTTCGCGTTCGACCTTCTTTCCATTGTTGGGACCATCGACGCAGGAAGGGCAAGGTAGTGACGGAGAGGGGAGGTGGATAAATGTGCAACCTCACCGTAAACAATCGTTTAGTGGACTTGTGTGTTCCCCGCACCCTTGTCTTTTCTCTCTCTCTCTCTCTCTCTCTCTCCCACTCTCTTCCATTCCCATCCGTGTGCTCGCTTGTCCTTCTCTGTCACTCTTGCACTTATTTTTCATCGCCAGACGGCAAGATGGTGTAATACTTAGCACGTTTTGCATCGTTCTGTACTTTGGTGCATTCATTCAACATGGGTGGATCCGAACTACGAAGGGGTGGGGGTTGGGTGGCTACACACCGGGGCTGTTCCGTTTCGAATTTTAAACACGTTTTAAATGGTTGCTTATCAATACTGGTGTGGTGGCTCCCGGTGGTGTGGTCCAGGGTATCCACAGTGTGGCACCGGCGCACCGGGTTTCGTAGAGAGAGAGAGAGAGAGGGACAAAGCGTGAAGTGAAAACAAACCACAACCTGTGAACGGTTACAATGAGTACAGTTGGAAATGTTGTGTCGAAGGAGGGCTACTACTTTTAACTTTTATTAACTGGGGTTCCATTTATTTTTCTCTACCTCAATGATCGTACGATAAAAACAAGAGGTAGAGGGTTTCATATGGTGCTGCGGCGGGTGATTATATTGAACGCGATCGGAGTGTAGTCGAATCCGTTTGATTGGCCTCTTGAGTTTGAGACCTCTACTGCCTTATCGGAGAATTTATTTCGCGTATTTTACTGGGATTAGCAAATGGAATAATACTCTCTCAACTTAGGTTAATTTTATTTCAAACTACTCTAAACAAAACAATTTTAACCATTTTTTGTTTTGGGACTGTTTTCCAGTTTTCATTTATTATAGGTTAAATATCATTAATAAGCAATACGGCCTGGCCCTTACTATCGAATAAAAAACAATATTCATTAATAATCAGATGGTCAGATTCCAGCAATGTCAAAATGAATCTTTATTGATGAAAAGTAATTCTGTATTTTACCATTTGACTTGTTAAACATTCTTTATAAAAATTATCATTATCGCCTTCCACGTGTTGAATTTAAATTTGGTAAAAAAAAATTTAATTTAAATTTTGCTAAAACAAAAAATCAAAAATGTTTTAATTGAAAACATGTAAACAAGTTCGAAACGACATTGAAATAAATCGAATTAATTTGAAATAAATCAAAATAAAACCAAAACTACAAAAGTTAATTTACCAACAATGCTTGATTTCTTAAATAATTTTCAAAGTTTTCCGGTGTACCATCTCCAAATTTCATGGAAAATATTTTTCACTAATTTTTGTGTTTTTTTTAAACATTTTTTGTTGCAAGAATTTCAATTATTTTTTCACAACATGGTCATTTCTACAGAATAAATTAAATAAATTAGAAACTGTAAATTAAAAGTTAGAATTACAACAAAAACGAAAGTTTAATACATTTTTCAAAATCAATCATAACAAGTAAACTCTCTTATATCCGGTTCAATCCATTGAAGAAAAACGCTCGTTTAATTGAAACACTCGTTTTACGGTAATTTACACAACAATAAGTAAAAACATACTAAGAATACAAGGAAAATTGCCAGTTATTCTAGAATTTACACATGTAATGAGGTGTTTACGTAAAGGTATACACGGAATCTTTAATCCTTAGTTATAATAAAAGCCCGTTAAAAGAGGTGGTCGTTTTGAGTGGATCCACTATAATTGCTGGATCATTAAAATAATTTAATATAAATACTATTATTTCTTCCTTAGTTAACATAGCTTTTTATCTATCGAAACGCTCTGGAATTGATCTTAAAGAGTTAATAACGTTTTTGTTACGATGTTTGTGTTTTTGAAAAAAAAAGATGTTTTTATAAAATATTCATATAAACACAAAGAACTCTTAATAATAAGAAAACACAAATTCGTATGCGTTACAACAATAATCCATTATTCAATAACTTAATGTTACAGTATGACTTTCTATCAAATATTGTTTCACATTTCAAATAGGGTTGTTTTAAAAATTTTGAAAGAAGTTTGAATAAATAGATATGTCTTGCTTGTGGTAAATTTGAGCAAAAGATTTTAATTGTAATTAAAATTTTAATTGTTTTTAGTAATTGTTATAAAACATCACGTGTTTTGTTACGAGACTAAAAATCTTTAATTTTGAGTCTAATTTTTTGTTTTGCATTGTGTAGTCTTATAACAGTTAAAGGCATATAAATGAAATTCTAACATTTGCCAACCACAACAATCGCTGCCTGTGTAATAAGCGAACCACCCGAACCGTAACCGGTTGTGGCGTTTCAATTAATTAAAATCCCTTGAGTGCATCATTAGATCCGCATCCCAGCGAGAGGTAACAACGTCTCAGGCACAGCCTGTTCTGCCTTACTACCTATCACATTTTTATCGTACCGTGGATTCCCCACAAACCCTCAAACACACACACATACGGGGAGACCCTTCAGCTTGGTTCCGTCTGGTTGGTTGTCGTCGTTGTCGTCGTCGGTGGTGGTGGTGGTGGTGGTGGTGGTGGTGAGAAGCAGAGATGGACGATGTTTTTAATTTTACCTCCAATTGCAACCCACCCCACCCAGTGCACCTGTAATGACGTTCCCTTCGCTCCACCATCAATTAAAAGTACAACAACTTCAGAGACGGTCGCACGTGTGTGTGCTCTGTTCCGCCAGGGGCGGCGAAAGCTGTGTAGTGTTAGTGTGCTGCAGGTCTACCCCCTCCCCCCCACTCCGCCTGGAGAGGAGAGGGAGAGCAAAAGTGCATCGGGGACATGGGGTGGCGGTAGCACGCCCGCTTTGAGAATGAAATGCCCCGGCCAACGGTCGGTAGCAGTCGTGTGTGTAAATGCACACATTTACATTTCTTCGCGTCTTCTTTCCTTTTCCTTGAGTCTTCGTTACTACGCATTATTACTACGGTCTTACGTAGTGGCGCTCTGCTCTCTCTCTTTCTCTGCACAACCGATGCACTTTCTGGCTCGGAAGGTGCCAGACAAAGAGAGAGGGAGCATAAGAGTGAGAGACAGGGAGAGAGAGTGTGCAATATTGTGCAAACGGTTGTGCATTGCAACGCGCTTGCGTTCGTAGTAGAAGTGTATTTTTACGACGTTGTTTACTCTCGTTTTTGTAGCCGCCTGCTGCACCGATGCAACTGCTGCATTGCTTCTCCCCGCGGTGCATTACCCCCCGACTTATGGGCGGCGCTACCTGCCAGTGGAAAGGAATCGAAACGACGGAGGGAAGAGGTTTTGTTTTGTTTTTGCGACGGCTGCAAACACCACCCTGCGCGCCTCGCCTTTATGCGTTCCCATTCCTCCTCATCAGGAACTAGTGTGCACCCCCTCCCCCATCTTTTCCCTTCACCCACACCCTTCTGGCGTGTGACGGTGGCGGCAACGGCTGCCTTGAAGTTGGTTGCATATTTATTCCATCAATTCCCTCCCGTCGCCGTTGCCGTTGAGGCACTTCTTTACCGAATGGGGTGGAGGAAAACTGAGCGGAAGGGAAGGCATTGTGCGACGTAAAAAGATATGCGCTTTTTTGCAGCAAGGTACGAGCGGGTAGAGTGAGCTGGGGAGAGTAATCAGCTCTAGCAGCAGTTAGGCTCAACATTTTCTTCGTTGGGTTTGGTCTTTCGTCCGGTCGTGGCAAAAGGGGTTTGGCGGCTCTGGAAGGGGTAAGGGAAGTTGTTTACTAATGTACCTCTACCCAGAACCCTCCACCTCCTCCACCTTCTCCGCACTGGGTTACCTACCGCAGTGTGTGTGTGTGTGTCTTGTTAGTTTGTTTTGGTTTGCTGGGGTTTTTTTCGCTTGAGCTGAACCTGTGCTCGCGGCTCGTGCATGGACTCGTCTCTGGCGCGTCTGAAGGCTAAAGCGACGAAGTGCGTTGCATTTGCGTGGCTGCCTGCTTGCAGTAGTGCACCGTCCACCACAACAGTTTACCTGTCTGGGAATAGAAATAAGGTTAGAAATAGAACTCGTTAAATGTCACTAAAATAGTAGCGGCATAACCGCGTACACGTTACAAATCGTTTAACATTGGTATTAGAAAACGTGAATAGTGTTGCTACGATGTTCTTATATTTATGTTAAACCGAGCTCTTTTGATGGGCACAGAAAAAATATTGTAAAATAATTTACATTTATTGAACAAGCTCAAGCCTTTTCAAAGTTTTACTAAACAAAACTCTCAACGTTGGAAAGTTGCGTTTGTCTACTTCAACTATATAAGCTTTTATATCATCTATGATCATGAGTGGTACAAATTTGCCTGTCACAGAACAGCAAATGCAGCTATTTGAAAGTATAACGGGTAGTTTGGGATTGTTATTTCGAATCAATTAATTATACACGTTTTGAAATAGAAAATCACCTGTAGATATAATGTAATTTGAATGAATTCATATTCTTTATGGTATATTATTTAATTTTTATATGATAATTTTTTATTTTTTTTTGAGGCTCAAATTTTAATCCAATTTTATTAATAACATACTTAGAATAGTTTTTATCGCATCAAACGTCAACTATTTATTTATTTTAATGTTTTTTAATGTTTTTAATGTTTATGATTGTAACCACTCCATTTGACATCTTCATACCACAACGATTCAGAATAGACACAAGTCTGGTTTTGCAAAGACAGTTTCGTTACAACGAAATTGATAAGACCTGAATAGAATTGGAAATCAGGAGCTTACAATGCGTAAGCAAGTGTTTATGAGTGTCCATAACAAATTGATGATACTGATAATAAATGAAGTAAGGAACAGAAACTAAAGCTCATGAGTATACTGCAAGTACTGAAACAAATATACTGAAAATAATGTTTGCCGAAACAGCTGTATTTTACAGTAATTTTATCGTTTTGGTTTAATATGGATGGATGTGGTTTGGTTTAATGCAACAAAGTAATACTTAATATATCCTGTAAATGATGACACTTTAGGATATGACAGTCTGTATCGCTCTGCTTCTTTAAAAAGATTTTAATCATCCTAATCAACCAGAAAATATTTAGAAATTTTCAATTAAATGTAAGTCGAAACCAAAGTTGATGTTTCTTTTAATTTGTTACATTTCAATTTGACCGTTTAATCAATATCCCTTACCATCTAACTTACGTATAAGTCAAACGATCATCCTTGCGTTCTTTGACATCAAGCTGCAACAGCTGCTCCTCAATAACCTTTCTTTGTTGCGTTAAACTTTCTTTTTTCCATTCTCGGGTCAACTTGCGATCAAAGAATCATAAATATTTTCTGTCTGTAGTGTGTGTGTGTGTTTTTGGATGCGCCTGGGAGAGACGCACTTAATCCAACGTGCAAGGTTTTTGGGGTTCACACACCGAAAAACGTTCAACTTCGGTGTTGGTGGCACCTGCCAAGTTCGCAGCGATGCGAACGAACGAAGAGCAGAACCACATGGACTCGACACCGCGACTGTGATGGGAGGGAATGAACGTGAACATGCATCTCTTGGACTTGAATCTGCAAAATGCAACCGTCGATGGGGGAGTACAACGGGGAAAGGGGGCGCTGGGTGGTGTTGTGTTTTTTTGCTTCTTTCTGTCTGCACTCTCTTTCACGGTCTCCCGGTCGGTAATGAGATCCATTTGGTGGGAGCGGTTACGGTTTGGTTGCGTTAGAATTGTTTTGGTTCTTTGTCTCGCTGTGTAGAGTGTGCAGCTAGAATGGCTTATTAGTTGTCCAATTGTTGGTGTACCATGTTGAGCTTCAAAATGAATGCATTCTGCACATAGCATCGTTTTTTTTATTTTATTTTGGGAAAGGAGAAAGACATAAAATTGTTAACAAGTGAATGTTAATTGTTTCCCGTTTGAAGTGAGATACTAGATAGATAAAATGAGATAGATAAAATATAACTTTTCTCATCTTAACTCTTTCTGTTTGCTTTTTATTTTTTAACTAGTGCAATTTTTTCAAAAGTAATAAATTGTTTTACATTTTCGTACAAGCCCCAAACATTATTTAAGTTTGAAGTTGAATATCGATTTGAAGGGTGTAGTGATAAGCTCGGTAGGACTTGGTTTTTGTCATTGACCACACACGAAACACACACCCTAAACGGGCAAAAAAGTGCAAAAAACGACTGCGAACGAAGGTTCGGGGTGATTCGTTCACTGTATGGCGGGAAGTCATCGACGTCTCTGGGCCACAGACAGATGCGCAGGGTGCGGTGAGAGGGCGACTGGGAAGGCCACCCCGGGGCCAGAGACGAGTGAAATGAGTAAAAACACAAAAAACATTAAACGATTGGCTTGGACGGCAAAGGGTGCTTGTTGGTAGGGAAACGAAGCTAGCGAGAGAGAGGAAAAGAGAGAGAGAGAGAGAGAGAGAGAGCGAGAGAAGACTCGCTGAAAGTCATTTCGAAGTGCATTCGGGCGGGAAAATGTGTGTTTTCAGGAGGCGAATGGTGCGGAGGGAAGGGGCAGCAAGTCAGGAAGGACGACCGAGCAGAGCCAAGCGACCGAGAACTGCATTCGTCAACGATTCGCACACCTCAACGTTGGTACGCGTTGTCGTAGGTTGTGGAGAAGGAACGCAAGAAGGAAAAAAACAACATCGTCGTAGCGGTGGGTGGGAGAAGGTGGTGCAGTTTCGGTTTGGGTGGATAAATCGTAGCGTGTTCTGTGCTGGTGGGGAAGTTTTTTCGCTCCCGTTTCGTTGTGGTTGCATTCCTTTTGTGACGTTTATATTGCAAATGGGTTTTTTTAGTATCGTTTCCTACTCTTCTTCCTACTCCTGTATGAATTGATCAATTCCTCTCCTCCCCTCCCCGCCTTATCCATCCAGGCGAGGTGCATCACAGCTGCATAAGGCAGTTGCAGTAGGCTGGCAGCTGGAGCTGCGCCGTTGTTTTACGGTTTGTTTGGTCCTGTAGCGCCCTTTGGCGTTTTCAGGGAGATTTTCTCTTTTGTGTGCAATGGTTGTTGTTTTGTTTTTTTTGTTAACATCTGGACTGTTTACTATTGCTTTTATTATTATCACTGTTTTCTAAACGTTTTCTGTTTGCGATGAAAACTTGTTTCTGGTTTTGTATGTTTTTTGTTTTCTGATCACCGCTTAACTACACTGGCAGTGACTTTCTCATTTTTTTATTCGGTTTTTTGTATGATGGATACTTTTAATTTTATCTGTTTTTGTTCCCTTTTCGTCATTGAATTTAAAAGTTTTTTTTGCTTTCATATTTGTTATTTCTTTTGTTAAAGTTGTTTTTTAAGTATTTAATACTTTTAAAAATCAATGCCATTTTGTAATTTTTATTTGAACTATTTGTAAATGAAATATTTATCAATTCGCATGTCAATTTACTTTCAGCATTTACTTTACAAAAAATAACAGTGCAAGTGTTCGAAAAAAGTGTTAAAAACAATACAAAACTCATCTGAATACTGGCAATCCTGTGCGTGTGCAAAAGAAACAAGACAAAACAGAACAAAACTTACGTACACCGTTACAGCACCTTCGTGTCAATCATCGTCTTACAAGTCTTACACTTCCTCAAGGGGAAACATGATTTTTGTTAATGTTCTTTAGTGAAAAATTGTAAAATATTGTCCTTTGCTACGAAACACTTAAAATTAAAAAGCACAAGAAAGAGGTGTGGTGGTGAAACGTTTGTGTTCGAAGCGTGTGTCATTCGCTTGTAATAGTGTGCGGGTGCATTGTGTAAAAGAGTCAAATTTGTGGTGGTGTTGATAAAGGAAGTTGTGTGTTCAAGGGAAAAGAAGGTGGAAACGGTTTTGGATGGTGTTAAGCTTTAAGAGAATTCGCCCACAATTGCATTCGATTGTGTGTTAGTGTGTGCGTGTGTGAAATAGTGTTGTGCTTTTGTATTTTTGTTTCGCGGGTGCGTTGACCGCAAGGTGTGTTGAAATTGTCAAAGGGTTGAAATAGTGAAAGTGAAAAAAAATACAAGTGTCTGTGAGATAAAAGTAAAAGCACAATAAACCTACACAAGCAACCGTAGTTTTGTGAGTATTTTGTCCCTTCTTCGATTGAACATCTGGATCTGAAAGGTAAGATTTTATATTTTTATACTAAAACTTGTTACTCAATTAAATTTTTTTTTTGATAAAGTTATCACAATATTCATAAACCCGTATAAATCTATTAGAATAAGCATTGAAGGTAGGATGAAGCTGAATGGGGTCGCCTGGTGTTTGCATTTTCCCGCTAGGTGGAAAGGACAACTATCTATCTGTGTCATAAACGTTACTAAAGTAATGTTTAATGATCTTGCTATTGTTTGGAAGCGTAGGTGAGGTACACTTGATGTCCGTTGCAAGAACTCTCTGTCTGCTGTCAGTATCCTTTGTGCTACTTTGCGCTCTTTGTCTGCGTAAGATGGACCAACCATTTTGGCACAAGGACTTGCCTTTTCATACGCCCTGACAAAGTTGTAGCCGCAGGTATGAGTTATACGAAAATAGATCCCGATCGATGGGAGGCTGAGGTAAAGAAACACTTTTGGCGTTGTACTGATGTCAAAATTATGAATGAGGGTTTACAGTTTATTTATCTAGCTGGTATCGTAGTTGATGGCATTTTAAAGCAATGATTGTGAGCTATACAAAGAGATTTTTACTGACTTTAGGAGATGGTTGTCGAGTTTGAACTCATTGCTATTTTCTATTTATCCTAGCTTTAATTAGTCTTATTCTATTTCACTCATAGTAATTTTATTGAAGCATTTAACAACAAGCTTTTGAACCGACTTGACGACGGTCCTATTTATATGCTACAAGTTAGAGCACAAGGCATGAAAAAGGGTATCAGAGATGATCTTTACAAAACACCAATCAATACAAAAATGTATGAATCGAAAAGGAATTAATTTTCGACAATTACTGCAACTGAAGTACATGACTGTTGATCGATACATGCTACAAAATTTTAGTTATTTACCTGTAAATACTACAAAGAGTGCTGTTGTACTATTCTATTTATGTGGTACCAAGCAACTATGCTTTATAATGTTATATGTTTTATTTACTCTTTTTCTTCTTGACTTCTCTCCATGTTTTTGGGGCGATTTTCTTTCTTTTAATTTTTTATGCTTGCTTTGTCATTTTTATGCTATTTTATACTATATTTTTCTATTATTTTTTCATTCATTCATTAACGCTGCTCCTGTTAATTTTCCACTTGTTTATTTAACTATTTTGTTTTGTTGGTGTATTTGTCATTTTTGCAATTATTTCAAGTTTTTGACTTTTTCTTCCGCTTATTTATTGTTTTTGTACTACTTTTTATTTGTTGTAACCTTTTTTGCTAAACTTGTTTGTTTAACAAATTGGAAAAAGGAACACTCACGCAACGCTCTTGACCCAGATATTAGCGGCAATATTGTCGCAAACCACCATTCCTCTTGTTTTCATTCCCTCTAAACCACTCTAAAGCAGGATGTTTTCCTCCTCTCTCTCAGTATGTAGGAATGCGATTCCGTGTGCCCCACCATCGACCCTCCAAGAAAAAAAAACTACATCAAATAGTACACATAGTTGTTTAAAGTACGAAGGAACAGCACAGCTTACCCACATATTCGCCAACTAGTGCAAATAAAGTGCATGTGCATCCGATGGGGCAGTATGTGTTTTGCCGCAGTACGGGGCACGAGGCACATTGAGCTGCGCTCGATAAACAAACAACATCCGGTACGGGTGAAAGGTGCCATTGCAGGGAGCAAGGGAGGCTTGTTACGGGGAAAAGGTGAACGAGAGAGAAAAAAAAAGAGATGAGATAATGATGCAAGTGCATCCTGTCTGCCTTCCTGCCTGCCAGTAGCGGTACGTACGAGGCGCGCGAAACTGCACGCGACCGACGTGACGCTTGTTTGTAACCCCGTTTCGCGGGCGAGTGAGAAAGAGAGATGTACGCGGAAGGAATGTGGGTGGAAAGGCCTACAATCAAAACAAACAACATGCATTCACCACCCTTCTCCCCATTCGCCCTTTGATTGCTTGTGACGCGCAGAACTGTTGTTACATTTAACTGGTGCGTCAGACTCCAGTGCGGCGACAGAGACAGACACATGCGTACGGGGCAATAATCATTGAGTTTTTGATGTACCAAAGGTGGTTTGAATTGGTTGTTAATTTTAAGCCGACCGACAGAGCACGGAACAACTGTTCATCGGGGTTGGATAGAGCGCGAGATCGGCCCCTGCTCTCTTTTTCTCTCTTAGTTTGTTATGTTTCTCTCAGCATTCCAACAATCAATCTCCCTTCATCACTCGCACCTTCCATCCCTTATTGTTGGGCGTCTCCACCGGTTGGGTTGGTTGGTGTTGATTGAGGGGATGAATTCTCTGCACTCTCACGAATGGTGTGCAATAGATAGAAAAGCTAACTGCGCCATTGCAAATGATTCGTAAACTTTATGAAGAAAATGATTTTTTATTGTGTTAATAAAAAGGTGTTATTACATCTCCCCTATCTTTATCTACACACAGTAGACAAACTGACAAGTCCCATATTTCGCCCTCTTTCCCTCTCTTTTTTACCTCTCTCTCTCTCTTTCTTGTGCACGGTCGCAATGAGAATCGATCGACAACTTCCGGTCCTGGCGGCGGTAACGACGATGACGGCGACGGCTACAACGAGCGGCCTCGTTTTCGAAACGCCCAAGTTATGAATGAAATCTCTCACCTCTCGCGTTGCGTAATGTTGTGAGTGTTTTATAGGTGTATCGCCCGTGTGTGTGTGTGTGTGCTTATTTGTGTGCGATGATGTCCGTGGGATCACCGAAAGTTCGAGCGTTCGCGGGTCAACCGTTTTGCCGCCCTTTAAAATCCAATCGCAAAACAACAACACCCAACCATCACCCGTCCACCCCCAACATAGGGCCGCCCCCGATTGCCACCCACTGGATTTGGATGTGTGGTTTTTGTTTATCATCATGTTCATAGCACAAATCCAAACACCATCCCGACGCCCAGGCGGGTGACGGTGGCGTTTGCTGAATGACGTGCGTACTTATTGACACATACGGGGCTTGAAATTTGAGCTTGGATTTTCGCCCGTTAAAATTACTCATAAAAACATTGTCTGTTAATGTACTTAGAGAACTTTTATTTCAATCGAGCTTTAGCTCCCTTTCCATTCTCCAAATGCGAGTCTTGTACGCCTTGAGGCGTGTCAGATCGTGAGGTTCAACAAATTGCGCATTAGAAAAATTGGTACGCTCGCTCACCCCCCGAATCCAGGAGCAAAAGGGGAATGGGAAAGGCCAGGGGTTGGTTCGTCAACCTTCCTCAGAAACAAACACACAAACACACACGCTGACTGGAAGCAGCATATTCGTTTGGCGAAATGATGGTATATTTTGGTCGTTAGATTCGGCCAACTCGCCTCGTCTTATTCGCCTTGCCCAAAGTCTCTATTAACTTGTGTTCC
Source organism: Anopheles epiroticus (assembly GCA_000349105.1). Classification (NCBI taxonomy): domain Eukaryota; kingdom Metazoa; phylum Arthropoda; class Insecta; order Diptera; family Culicidae; genus Anopheles; species Anopheles epiroticus. The sequence continues at coordinate 173,442 of KB670903.1, forward strand.
CGTACTATTGGTGCTGTTTCCCTCTTTGCCGTTTATGCTTTTCTACGGCTTAGCGCTCCCTCGGTGTGTTTGTTTCTCCGCACAGGTGTGCTGTTTAGTGGGCCGGTTAGAAACGGAGGGCTCCGTGTGCGTGTGTGTCTATTTTTGTGGTTTTGTTTCATGTCCAAGTTCCAAAACAAATCGTCGGTTGTTTATTTTAGCTCCGAGATCCGGCATCCCAAGCGAATGCGAAACCTGCGGCTTAAACCTGGTCGGCAAAGGTCAGTTCTGCGCGCGGTTTGCCTTGTGCGCAGCGCAATTTTTGGAGGTTTCTTGTGCGCATAGACCTACAGTTGTGGCAAATAATGTAGGGCTAGGCGGAGCGGGAAATTACTAAACAAACATGCTTTGCAAATGTAGGCTAAGCATACAGCACTAGGAGATAGGTCATTTGTTAAAATAGGCTATGATCTAATCGATTTTTTTCATGCACTTTGATGAGGTAATAGTAGCAGTACTGGACCGCTTAGTACAGTAGTTCTGCAAATAATGACAATGAACATATTATTTTCTACATTTTGGTATGGAAGTTACGTTTCTTTGGTGAACAAATCATTGTAGTATTTACATATATAATATTTTTTTTGCTACAATCCTTCCTTTGAAATGATGTAAGTAATGGGAATAATATATTTCAATGATTTTACATTATCATTATTTGCTTAGTTATTTATTTACTTTATAACAAGAAAAATTAAATTAATTGAAAAATATTTTATCCTCGAGTACACTGCCAAGTTGCACTAGTTTATAGTAGAAAATTGATGAACAATTAATTGTGATTTCCTCGTATGCTACCATACCATCAGTGATTGACGTTTCTAGGCTAGTATTGGCTGTCTTCTAACAATAGAAGAACTATCTGCTAGGAGCGACAAAAACTGTCACCACTTTTTTGTCAATTCATATTTGTATCTTAATTTTACCAAGCATTTTTACCTTTTGGGTGGCACAATAACAACCCAATAAGGTCAAGGCCTAATCACAGCACTAATATACGTTGACTTTTTCTGTGACTGAGTGTACCTACCCATAGCAACATTGTTAGTCCTGCGTACGGAAGGCTGGAACTTAGTCAATCCTGCATATGAGGGGGCGTTTGTTTAGAGTGTTTAGACTGCTTGAGAAGGAATGTTACACAGTTTTTATCATTTGTTACATTTATTTTTTAGTTATTTATTTGTTTTGGTTATTTGCTTGGGCTATGCCATGCCCTCATGGGTGCTATACAAAGGAGACCTTAATTGTTGTATTAAATCTAAACCAAATCTAACTACTCCTTACTTTGGGAGATTGTCTGGTCCGATAAGGAGTGTAAATATGTGTTAACCCATTGCTTAGTGGATTAACCTGAGCTTCGTGGAAATTATTTAAGTTAAATTCATTCTTTTTTTTATTCCGTAGTGAAGGCCAGGCCGTATTGTGAAATTCATTCTTGATTGCATTATAAAAAGTGTTTAATTGTTTAAAGACTACCATTTTTAACGTAACTTCCATCTACCAGTCTAGCGTCCATATTTCATTCATCAAGCTGCAGAGATCTCAAACCTGAAACCGATAAATATCGATTCGCCCCAAATTATGTCACCCGTACTCGAGCCGACTTCCGAGCAAATGGAAAAGTGTGATCTCTCGCTCAAACCCTCCTGATAGGCGAATTGCTAGCGCACAGGTGAAAGTGGAGCCCTTTTCCTCCCTCTCGCCCATCATGATGTGTGGTTGTATAGTACGCGCCCGAACACCGACGGTGTATGGTGGTCAGTTATATTAAGCCATTGAGCATTGGAGTTTGCTCCGCTGATAGTGATAGTGACGCAGCACGAGAGAGACAGAGCGAGAGAAACAATTCGGAAAGAGATTGATCACGTATATAGTGTGACAGGTGTTGCGGAGTGCGCTTGTGGTATCGTACCTCGATCAATCCCCCTCCCCCCACCCTCCCGAAAAGGGTGAAGCGTGTGGGGAGGGGGATGCGTATGGTGTGGAACAAACCAGACCAGGATGCAGGTTTTAGACCGGTGTCCGGTTGTGATTGCGTTTTAAAATTCAGGTCACGAGAGATGGGGCTTTTCGGCGCCCCGTGTGGAAAAGGGCGCAGAAATGGGCTGCATCCGGTTTCGAGTGCGTCCGGCATTATTGGTGATATCGTTATGCATGTGTCGCATTTTTCTAACGCCACCCCGCCGCGGAATTCCCCAGGTTCATTTCCCTCCCTTCGCAGGAGCTGAGTGTGTGAGGTGTGTGTGTGTGTGTGTGGAGTCGAGATGCGTACGTCATATGCGCAAAAACTACCGGGCGGGAGGACGTGGGTGGCACTCTACATACTATATCATCCGCCCACTTGCACCTCGCCCCTAGTGGACGTCACAAATTCCACAATTCTGCTTCCGGGAGGGAATACTCTTGTTCGTGGAAGTGATTGGAAGCGTGTTGGGTGCTGTGTGGTGCCATTTCTGCGAAACTATTAATTACGTAGAGCAAACAACGGCAAGTACGGTTGTTGAGATTGTGTACTTCCCAGAACGCAAGATCTCGTGCTGTCGATAACTTTTAATTCCGGGGCGATTGGCGTTTTTATAGCTGGGGGTGAGTATGAAGTGTTATTTACAAACCAATTAAGGTGTTTGTGATGACAAAATGTTTAATATTTCCCCCGACAACATGTTGTTGCAATAAATCAATCTTTTGTTACTACAAACGAAGTAGGAACGTTGTGCTATGCACAAGAAAGTCTTATTTACCTTAGCAGCGTAATCTTTACGTACTCGAAGTGAAGCTGTTCGTGACATGATGCATTATTCCGGAGAATATTTTAAATCATACGCAACGATTTTAAAAGACACACTATATTCAGCTCTGTGATAAGAACAAGACAAAAAAGTAAAAAAATATGCTTCCTTGCACTCTGATCCTCCAGCCGCCCCTACCCATCTCAGCATCGGCGGCAGGACGCGCTTTTAGCAGTGACGCATGCGCTCCTTCATTTTCCGCCCATAATTCGCAGGGCTGGCAAGAAGAGAGCAAACACTCACACACGCACATCCACACCCACACGAGCACTCAGGCATAGTGCGGTTGTGCCGGTGAGCAGAAGCGAGCAGGATCCTTTCGGGTGGGGCTGTTGTGCACAATGCCAATGCTGTGAGCGGGGCACATCGTGCGGTGCATATCATTTTGGGAGGGAAAACCGATTTGAATTTCACCCTGACTCATTGGTCTGTGTTTGCGTGTGCGTGTTGTGTGACATCTTTTCCATTCACCTGCGGTACCGTAAGAGTAGAAATAGTATGTTTGAAATAACAAATTGGTTTTTGGTTTTGTTATCTATTTCAATGATAACTACGATTTAAATGCACCTTTTATGCAGTGCACACTGCACTTTGATGTGTGCGACATGTCTTGAGCCGTTTTGTTCATAATGAATGAAGATTAGTTTAGCTTATGCTTTCATCAATTTTATTAAACAATATAAAAAATAAAATGCTATGATCTCTTTATGTACAATTTGTTAAATGAATTCGAGTAGATGTCGAGTAATTTTCGAATCTTTTTTTAAATCGTCGTATAAGGTATTCAAACCAATACAATTTTCGAATTAAATTAATTATTTTTCTGCTTAGTGTAGCCAACAATGACGAAGGCTGAAATTTAGAGTCTGTTTTTGTCAAAATCTCGAACAGTTTCGTGTAGCTGTTAAGCAAATAAACTAAATGATCTTTTAAATCTTCAAAGTTTATATATTTTCTGCATATGCAGAAATAAAGTATAAGATATTAATCTCTAGCCTTTTTTATGGTTTAGTGAGTCTGTAATGAAGTGTTACAATTTAATTATGTAGAAGCACTTACGTTCTTAATCGGGGGTCTTTAAACTACGGCCCACGTAAATCTAAAATAATGAGGCTTTTATTTTAGGTTTTATGTAAAACGATGTTTTAAGTTGCTCCGAAACATTGAAAAAAATGTGTAAAATTTAATTTTAAACATCAATATTGTTAAAAGATAATTAAGAAATATTCCAAACATGGCAAACATTCCTTTGAAATGGTTTAAATAGTCTCTATGAGCTGACTTAAACAGTTCGTGGCCCTCAACTATACTCGTTCTGACATATTGCAGCCCGCGTTCCAAATATAAAAGTTTACAATGATGATAACAATAATTTGAACTGCTTTAAACTAAAACAAAAACTGGAATTCTCACTAGAATATCATTATCTATCAAATTAAAAGCCAATAGTTTGGAAGCGGCTCAAGCCGTTAAACATCTGCAAGTCTGTAGTCTGATTATTTGTAATCATGGCTGCCATGAGACAACGGTAGTATTCTTCAAAATTTGCTACCATACCACGGGTGCAGCATAATGAGTACATAACAGCGTTCGGTGTGGGAACGGCGTTAATTGAAATGAATTGCGTACGCGTAAAATTGTGAAAACCCCAAAACTGGAACAAACCTAGCAGCGTTTCACCTTTTTCCCTGTCGCCCGATACCTTAATACGAGCAACTGTACGAAACTGCAGCAAAGCGCCCCCGTCCCCCCAGCGCCCTCCCCCCCCCCCACAGGGAAAGGAAAGAAGATGTCATTTTTTGCTAGCCGCTGCACACCCACATAAAGGGGTTGAAGTGCAAAAAAAAAAACGCGAAGCTGTAAGGTAAGCACATAAGGCTGTGGTTATGTGTCGTGTGCCTGCACAAGTGGTTGTTTCAGCGTTGATTCACGAAAATCCTCCAGCGTGAACGGTGCGGTCCGCCAGTACATAAGCGGGAGAGTTGTAGCCGTGCCTCACCTTGCTGTTGTGCATTCCTTTGCATCACAAACGCTCGTACACACATATAGACAGACGAAACGGTTCGTCCTGGGAGGGTGGAGTGTCCCAGCATCCATTAGCGAAGTGGAACGGACAGGGGTAAAGTGCATCGTGCACAAACACTCGTAGCCGAGCGAACCTGACCAGTCCCGACCAGCCCCAATGTTGTCGTAGCATTTTCGATAGCTGCAGCAGCAGCAGCAGTAGTAGAGCAGTGGCGGGAGGTGGAACAACGAGGTTGGTTTTGTTGCAGTTTGCGACACACAATGATGCAGCGCGCGCGTTGCATCGGGCGGCTTATGTACCTCGGTATCATTTTCCTGCTGTCGTTGTGTTGGTTTTAATAAAACGGACGAAAGCGAGACAAGGGATAAACAGTGCGAGTGAGTGTGTCCGTTGCGAGTGCCTCCAGGGACGATTGCAGCAGCAAGCAGCACGATCTCTCCAAGAGGATCCTGACCGCGAAGGAAGAGGAACTCTGCAGCGCGCTTTAGTGCGCACCGTGCACATAATAATTGCGTCTCCTTTATTCCTACACAACACACAAATACTACTACCGATCCACTCGACTGGTTTTGGAAAACTAGGCCATAGTAGCCCGAAAGCGCTCACACGAGACAGACAGACAAAAGAAAAACGAACGCAAGCTGGAGTGGAAAGCGTTTTTTCATTTGGAAAGAGTAAAGGTAAAGGGACGAGGTTTGGCATGAGTGAGCGGGACAGAAAGAGCAGTAGCAAAAAGGATAAATCGGGAGTAGTAGTAGACAAAAAAAAAACACACACACACACACTCACAACCAACCCATACACTTACCGCTCGAAATCATAACATAGATAGCGCACACACCACAGTCCCGAGCATTAATGCTGTGCCAGCAGCATCCAGTCGATGTTTAGTGGGCGAGTTTGATAAAATAAGTGTCTGGCAGTGCTCGACACAGTGTGTCAAATGCTTGGGAAAATTAATATAAAACAAAAGTTGTGTCAAAACGGGAATAACTTTTCTTACAAGGTATTGAAGTGTTTGTTTTGGTGGCTATTGTGGAACAATTTAATGTCCTTTTCATACAAACTTTTGCGAGAGGGAACGCATTTAGTGTTATGGGAAGGAAAAAGCTGGTTGTGTTGAATGAAGTGTTTTGAAGTTGAAGTTTTAGTAGTAAGTTCAGACAACGTTTCAAATGGAAAGGAAACGATGTGCAATCGAGGCAATTTTCCTACAAACAAACGATAAATTATAGTGCAATATAATTTCCATATAAAAAGCCCTTCAGCTCCACCTCAGTCGCCTCAGTCTCATCTCGCTGCGCGGCCACCCATTTGTTCATTCAAAATGGTGCAGGAAAAGCGTCACCCCATGCGGATTGTCAGGACCTTTCCCACCATCCACACCACCGTCGCAGGAAAAACACGCCACGCACGAGACGAGGATCGCGTACGCACAATTTACGCAACATTTCCTTGCGCTTCTCCCTCTCGTCACAGGCACGTTCCCGCCTCTTGTGTGCTGTCCTGTGTACCATCCTTGAAAACCGAGACGACGACGCGCTGTGGTAGAGAGCGTGTTCGAATTTACGGCGCAATAACGCCATCTTCTTATCCTTTTCTTGTCTCCCCGCCCCGCCCGTTCTGCCACCCTTTCATCCTTCATTGTTGTTGTGACGGGCGATTCTGGAAGGATCGTATCCTCTCAGGGCGGCGGCCCCCCTCTTGTGCACGGGAAGGTGTTCATGTCCTCCTCGCCCGCTTCTTTTGCATGAAAGAGAGAGAAAGAGAGAGAGAATGGGAAAACTCTCTGTTATACCCTTCTTGAGGGGTAGGAAAGTGGAGGATGCTGTGAGGTGGCTCACGAGGGTTGTACATAAAGGATATATGTACCCACTGTTTGAGGGTGTATGTGAGGAGACCGTTGAGGGCTAGGGAAGGCTAGTCTAGAGCGCGAAACAGGAAAACGGTCCTTAATATCGGGAGAGGCGCGCAAATTCGCCTTGCGTGTGCTTCGATGGTTGCGTTGTATGGTGTTGTGCACGGTTCGAATTTCGTCACTGACCTTGAGACGTTTGGTGAGAATTTTTCATTTCCGGCTCTCGCTCTCTCCCGCTCTTTCTTTCACGCGGGCTAAGTCGCCATCTGTCTTATTTTTATTTTCGTTTGCTTAATGAAAATGTTTGTCCTTATTTCATTTACGTACAGTTCCTTATGTTTTTTGTTAAAAAAGATATTTTCCAAAGTTTTATTCATTTTGGTTAGTCATATAAAAAAATCATATAAAAAAATATAATGAGGTACGTATCTGTGATCCATTTTCACTTAATAGTCTTACCAGTGGAAGGTTTAGTTACTCAAAGTTCTAAAAAAAGTCTTAGAAGAACTGTCTTCAGAAGAAATCGTAGTTTTAACTAATTTATTAAACACTGGAAGTTTAAAGAAAATAATTCCTTAAATATCCTTTTCTATTAAAAAGGCATTCTTTGTGTGCTCTAAAATGCCATAAAGCAAATCGAAAGTTTTCTCTATATTTACTCCACATTTTTTGTGTGATGTTGCCACTGATCATTTGGACCAGGACTTTGTATATGCACGTCTAGTGTGCTGTGGAAAGTGTGTGGAAAGTTTAAGTGCAGGAAATTGGCGTGTGACTTGGTTGCTGTTCTTCCATTACCGAATCGGGTCCTTCAACAATAAACGCCAGTATTTAGCAAAAGAAGGGGGTAAAGAGAACCTTTCTCGTGGGGCCACACTAATGTGTGTGTGTGTCTGGTGAGGAATAGAAACAGGATTCTTTCTTTTGCGCACACCCCTTCCCCGGGACACGACTGCTGCTGGCTGGGTTGGTGAGCGAATTATATATCCTCCCAGTCAGCCATCCCAGCCAGCCACAGCCAGCCAGCCAGCCAGCCAGACAGACAGACGGGATAAATGTGTTGTTTGGGTTCCCGGGTTCCCTTTTGCCAGTGCCGCGCAGCACCGAAGGACGTCCGCCTCGTGAGACTGGTTGGGTGTGGACTGGAGTAGGAAACGCAGCGTGGTGGGAAGGTTCGCCGCTTTATTAATGTCCTTTGTTGTCGCAGTTTCCTTCCTGTTCAGTGGCTCTTCCGTGCGTGCGTGTGTGTGTGTGTGTGCGTCGATTAACCTTCGTGCTGTTTCCCCCTGTAGCAACCGAAAAGCACTTGAAGCAAAGTTTAATTCCATTTTAATCATTTTACGGTGAGGGCAATACGGTTTTTGTTTTCCGGTTCTGTAAGCACTTCTGCTTGTTTGCTTCATTTCCCCGTCCCCTTGCCTGCCGGGATCTGTTTATTGGAGTTTTCTTCCGGGTTTCCTTTCTCGCTCAAGGGACGATAAAAAAGGGGGTATCACTTTTTTCTGAAAGGGTTGGGAATTCTTTTCTTTTCAACAATTCTCGTCCACACAATGGGATGACACAATGGCTGGGATGATGGTGAACCAGTTGAGGAGCCGTTGTTTGTGTGTGAGGAAGTGTTTTTCTTCATGGCTGGCAAAAATTCAGCAAATAAGAAAGAGCAACAGTTTTGTTGTTACAGTCTTTCAAGAAATGCTCCAGGGCTTTCGGGTTTGTTTTGTGTCCATTGATCATATAGCAGTGGTTTTGGCAAATGAAAGCAAAAGGGGTGTGTTTGTGTACTTGTTTTTTTTCTGGTTTTATGTTGTTCTTTCGCTCTTGATTATCTGGTCATTGTTGATGCTTTCATCTGATGACCTTGATGAATTTAAGAGTAATTGTTTAATTTGCCCCAAGTTAGATGCTTTATTGCGTCGTTTTTCGATGCTTAAAATATGCGTTTTACGAAGTTAAGTATTATATTTTTAGGAATAGCTCTTTCGTTTAGCTCTTTCATGTCTTTAGTTAGCTGTCTTTAGCTCTTTCATGTTAATATTCATTAATATTTTTCATTCACAAAGTTTGTCTTGCCTGAAATGGTTTATTTGTTTTTTATAGGTGGATTCCGCTGTTCAGCAACCTGGTATTTTTATTGTTTTTGAAGTTGGTTTTGATGAACAATCTATCAAAAAAACTGATTTTAAAACTTTGGGCAATCAACTAATGATGTAAAGGGCTATGGTCAAGATGTAAAAGCCACATTTCGATTGCTGTCAAAAACGTACTTTTAGATATGAGATAAAAGCAACAATCTCAACTATTACTCTCTATAAGCTTATTGAACAAGGTTAACCAAATATTTTGAAAAAGTATTGACATTGTTGAAATCAATCTGATTTTTTGGGAAGGAATAGAAGTACTCGACAGTAATCAAAACATGTTTTAGCTAAATAACTTAATCACCAGAAAATAATACTTTTGGGCGAATTTATGAGTTGCAACCGATTTAAATACCTATAAGCTGCCAATAAAAAAGTTAAAACCATGTTTTTCAATCTTTAAACGTTTTGAATCAACCAAAAGAATGCACAAGAAATATGCTATTTTCACACTTGTAACTCAACTTTTTCCCGCGGGATGCAAATTTTCGCCCGTCCGTAACTCAGCGGTCTCGCCTGTTTTGGGGCGAAAAATTCCACCGTCACTCAGAGCGCACACTTAAACTCGCGGCCGAGAGCGCAGAGAGAGAGAGAGAGCGAAAGAATCGCCCGAACGAAAGCGAGATAGCGCAGCTGCCGAACACGCACTTAGCGTTTCCCTTTCTGGCGCGTGGCTCACCCTCCCAAGTGTGAGCGAAAGATGTGATCTGTGTGTGTGGCTCCTTCTCGCTCTATTCTGGCGCGCTCGGGTTCAACCCGCAGCGAGCCGGAATGGTATGGTTAAAAAAATTTCAACTTTCAACCACGACGGGTGTGTGTCTGTCCGTTGCGCGCGACGCGATTCAAAAGTACAACGTCGTTGCAGTTCTTAGCGTACGGAACGACCAGGTGTGGAACGTGGACGATTTCGCGAGGAAAAGGGCTCGCAATTTTCCCCATTACAGGCGCTCGGTTTGTTTTGGCAAAGTGTTCCGTTTAGTGCATTTCGTCATGCGATAAGGTAAAATGGGCCGATCGGAAAAGAAAAACACGTTTACCAATGAACGTGAACGTGGCTCGCTGTGTGTTTATGCTGTTTGTTTGCCAAACAATTTGGCCAAGTCTTTAAACATCGAACGTGCAGCAGCAACAGCAGCAGTAGAAGCAGATTGGCTCTGATCATCATCTGGCAGATGCTAATGAAGCGTTAATGCAGCGATAAGCAAGTTGTAGTGCTGTATGTTGCTTCACAAGATCGAAGTTTTAGTGTGCTTTGCAAGAGAAGAGCTTTTCAGCGAGAGAGATTGGCAGGGTTTTGTTAAATGAAGCCATTTACATCTGTCCATTGGGTAGCCCGCAGAAAGCAAGATTCGTATTTGGCAGTGATGTTTGGTGATGGTTAAGCTTTTACGTTTTTTTGTGATCTAATTTTCTGTGTTTTATTATTCTCCAATAATTTGTAGCGGTACATAAAAAGCCAAAGAAGTGAAATAAATTGAGAGCATAAAAGTGTTCAAACTCTGCTTGACCTTGCCGTCAGCACCACACGCGTGCCATTACGTCGCGTTCATCGGTTGGTTGGTGGGTTGTAGTGAGTAAAGTTGAAACATAAAAACACACCCGCCAAGACACGTCGAGAAAAGGTGGGGAAAGTGCGCGAAAGAAAAATCGATACAAAAATAGTGTACGCACAACAACGAAAAACGTACTCGTTCTGTCGAGAAAAAAAAGAGAAGATTTTTTCAACATACTTAAAAAAAAGGAGGGAAAAATACCGGTGTCGGAAAAACCGCCGAAAGCGTTGGTTTCCCTCCGGTGTGCGTGTAGCTTTGGTTGTGTATGCGTACGAAAGGGGCAAGAAAAGGCCGCCCGAGCGGGATCCTGTTTGCTTCCAGTCCTTTCCAGTTAGTGTGTATTTGTGTGTCTGTGTGTGCCGTTGCCATGATGATGTGGCTCCGTTTGCTGCTGGAGTGCGTTAATGTTGCCGTAAAATAAATAATAATAATAGTAATCATTCCCGCCTCCCAAACCGTCCCCCCAGTGTAGAGGGAGGTGCGGCCAGAACCGCAAAAGCTTTTTCCGTCTCTGAAAGGCGCCGTGAATTTTCCGGCCGTCAAAACGGTGAGCACCGTGTGTGTTTGTGCCGAAGGATCGAAAAGCTTCCGTTTCGCTAAAAATAAAGGAAAGTCTGTTTTGGGGGTTGCGAGATTTTTCACGACCTGTTTCCCGTACGCGCGCGCGACTGTGTGTATTCCAAAGCGAGAAAACCCAAATTCCCAAACAGGGAAAGCGACGGGATAACAGAGTCTTTGCTCGCGTGCCCATTTTCCCCGTGTGCGGGTGGATACGTGAAAAGGTGGCGCGAGTGGTGGAGAAGCGTGCACCAAGGTTCAGAGTTTTGTTTTGGAGTGTTCTTGGAAGTTCTCGAGAGGTGGTCGGTCGTTGGGCGCCGAAGCAGCGTTGCGTGCCGTAAGCTAATAAATTAGAAATTGAATGAAAATTAGTCCCAATCCAGCGTCTGTGTGTGTGTGTGTGGTGGGGGACCGCAGTGGAAGTGAAAATAGAGGCCCAAAGGCAAAAATAAAATAAAACCCGAGGCTCAAGGTAAAAAAGTCACCATAACAAGCCCCTTCCCCGTGTGTTCGCGTTGGGCTCTTTAATTTCGGTGGATGCCATCGCATGGAGCAGGTGTGTTGTGATCTTCGTACAGTAATGTTTCTGTGTGTGTAAGCCTTTGTGGGTGGATATTGTGCGTGCGAAGGTGAATTACGCCTTGCCTAACCACATCATCTGATCAGCTAAAATCGCCTAGTGGCAGGAAAAGCATAACTACGGGTGTTAGTGCGTGCGTGTGTGCGTGTGGGAGAAGGGAAGTGTAAGGAAGAAAAAGATTCAATCACTCCTTCATTATCAACGCGTGTGTTACGTTTGTTTTTGGTGGTGCGAACTAACAGTTCTCCAATTTTTTGCATAAGCTTGTTTTAAATAATGTAAGTAAAAAACACCAACTGTACTTTACAAACGTTTGGGGTTAAGGGCTTGGGGGGGAGGGGGGAGGGGGGTCTAAGACTCCCATGGGGCGTTGGCTAGCGTAATTCCTTCGGGTATTTTGCAGCTGCTCGATGGCGTATGGCTGTGTGTATATTTTTTAAATGAGCTTTTCCACGAAAACTGGCGGTAGGGTCACCTTTTTAAGGACGGTTTTAAGCACCCCCCACGGGATAGCTCCGGGCTAAGGGTAAGGTTTAAGTGATTAAAAGCACTTCATTTTGGCGAAGTAGTAGAATTAAGACGTCGTGCATTATTGGCGTCCGTTGGAATTTGGTAGCAAAAATACTCAGCTGGATTGCCAAAAATCTAATCCATCGATATTTATTTCAGCTAGTCGTTGATGTAGCAATTTGATGGGTTTACATAAGTTATCGATGAGTTTCAAGTAAGAAAAGTTATGAAATAAGGTATCATTCGTTAAATGAAGTGATTTAATTGGTCGATCAGTTTGAACTGACTCCTAATTAAAAGTATTTTTTTCAATAAATATATAATAAAGTTTTGCCAACTTGCCATCAATCAGAATAATTTTCCTTCGTTCAATTTTCAAAACTCATAAAAAACTCAAGTTGAGTGATTGTTTTTTAACAAATCTTAACTTTAACAATAAAGAAATAACTTTCGCTACTTTTAGAGCCTAGTAGTTAAAAGCCAAATTTTACGTCCTGTAAAATGCCTGTAATTAATTACCTGTTACCTGTTCTATACTGTAATTAATTACCTAATTACCTGTACTGTAAAAGTAAAAGGGGGATAAATTCAATCAAAGCAGCTCATTAGACTCATTCTTTAATTTATTTTAAATCAATAGAAAAACTAGTTTTCATAAAAAGCCAAATTTAATTTAGAGGAAAAATGTAGATACCAAAAATAACTTGGAGCTTACCTCAAATAACAAAAGCATTTTAATTAATGAAAAATAATGTAATATATCAGAAAAATGTGTGAATGGACTCACCTCACCTGTTGTGTTAAAAGAGTTATCCTGAAACCAGGCCAATGGGCAATAAATATGAAAATTAATTAAAAATATCAAGATAACAAAAGGGGAAAAAACAAAATGTTTGTGCCATTCGTAACAATTTTGACTCACGGATGTAGTGCACAGAAAAATTAATGAATTATTAACTTGGATATATTTAGCCATAACAAGCATTATGAAATTAAAGAGACCCTAAATTTTCAATTTAAAATTATTTACTTACTAAGTAGGAGCATTGAGTGTTTTTCTTACGAAGAAGTCGTAAAAACTAACGAATTTATAAATTTAGACATTTTTATAGATGAAGTTTACAAATCCCATGCGACAACTTGTTGATATCTCGTTTAGCAATCATATGCAATAACATATCGTAATGTACATTTCATGTGATACTGTATTATATTATGGTGTATTTTTCTTCTTCTGACTTACTAGACTTGTCAGTGCCAAGCAATTGAATAGTCAGTCCTAAGTACGGCGTAACGGTCCGAATGTTTCCTCCAACATCATGCCGCCCTGTACTAATAATTGAGCTGTCAAAAAAAATGTTATTGAAATAGTAAAATTGCAGCAACTTGAAAGCGACGATTACAAGCAAAGTATCGAAAAAAAATCTTTATCAAGCATAAATGTTAACACTCCAGCATTGCTATTTTTACGCCCTTACAATACCATCACCCATATTCAGTTTTCCCCCGTGTCCTTCGTTCGATCTAACTCACGCCGATAATGGAGAGAGAGATCGATGTGTTTTGACAAGCGCGGTAAACGATTACGTGTTTCGTAAGCATCGTGTGAGCTCTGTGACGTTTTTTTTGGAGCTGTCAAAAAAGGGCAGTGATAGAAGAGGTAGACGTAGGGGTTGGGGGGGTGCTGAGGGGTAGAGGTAGAAATACAACACATTTGCGTGTGTTGTACCTTGTCGTTGGCGCCACTTATTTTCACCCCGGTGCGCGTACTATCAAAGCAGTCAGCCACCGTCCGCCTATCATCGTCGGTGAAGCAAGGGACTTTGACATCACGTTACTCTGTGCTTACGTTTATGCAGGTAGCAGTGATTTGGAAGGAGCTGACCGCCGCCCGGAACTCGATGACGAAACGCTGCCGGCGCAGTGCGTAGAGATATTTTCGTTGTTGTCAACCGACAGACGACATGTGGCGTAGTGGGCAAAGAAGGGATAACCGAAAGCAGTTACAAAAAAATGGGAGTTTTCAGCAACATACTGTTGACTCCGCTCCGGTGGTAGAAGGCTCGTCAATCGAACGTATAAGCTCCTTCCACCACGGCGAAGTAGCTGATGGTGATGATGAATGAATTTTGTGTCGATCGTTGCCTCCTCGTTGCCACACGTTGAACACATCACTCGAAAAGTGAAACATAAAATTGTCATTCATATTCTACAGTCGAGAACAACGGGCAGCAGCATATATGCGGTACGGTGTGAAGGTGCTATTCGGGACCGGTCGGGGTGCTAAAGTGTGTTCGCACATCCGCATCCGAAGCGAATGAATCCGACAACACATGAGCCTGTGACGACAAAACAGAACAAACAAACGAACAAGCAACACCAGGGGGTGGCGCAAAAAATGGGATGGAAGGGGGTCCACTTTCGATTTTCTTCTTGTCGTTTCCCTGGAAGTTTCGATCGTGTTTTGGTCCGTTGTTGTTGTTGCTGCTGCTGCTGTTGATCAACCAACCTCTCCTGCCGAAATTTATTACCGATAAGCGCGAAAGGCACCGAATTTGAAATGCGTATGTTAAACAACAGCAGAAAAGGCGAACCACAACAGCAAGAAATAAGATGTGTTAAAAAAAAAGAGACAAACGAAGCGCAGAGGAAAGGCAACAACGCGCACCACGTAGGTAGAGGGAATGTAGCAGCAGTAGCAGCCCGGCAACACTACGACCACTACGACCACACGATCAACACGGGGCTGCCGTTGCTGTTGCCGTGGCAGTTGGCAGTATTATTTAGTCAGAATGATACCGGTTTGCGTCGACCACCGACCGGTATTTTTATGTTTCTTGCTGGTGCGCATTCCACCGTCCACAATCATCAGCAACAACAGCAGCAGCATCGTCCCAACGCCCTTCTCCTCGCTCTCGTTCGGCCAGTGGGCAGTGGGAAGGAATTTTTCGCGATCACATCACCGCGCGCGCGAGAGCCGTTGCACGATCGCCTCACCAACTCCCAAACACCCGAAGCATAACACAACATCATCATCATCATCATCATCACCATCATCGTTACTGCCGGCACCAGCACCATCACCAGCAGTGCGCGGAGAGCGAGAGAGATCCGCAAAAATCGACGATTTTTATCGCGTGGGGTCGTCGTGTCCAATCACACAGCCACACACACATACACCGACCGATCTACACAGTATGCTACAGTGTGTGTGGGTTTGTTTGTGGGAAGTATGGGCAAACGCCGCACAGGCACAGCGCTCCGGTTTTTTTGAGATTTTGCGTGCGTGAGAAGGAATTTTTGCGCGTTTCCGTATTGAACAACGTGTGGGGGAGTTGGGGTGGGTGGTCGGTTGGTGGGGAAAAGGGATGTAAGGCGATCGCTTTACCGTCTCGATCCTTTTATGCCTTTATGTTTTCTCGATGGGATCAATCCCCTCTCTGCCCTGGCGCGATCTCTTGTTTTGTTGCTGCGTGATTTGCTGCACTATGGTTTGCTGGTGGGATAAAAGTTTAAAGAAAAAGGACATTCCGCCTCAAATTTTTTTTTGAAAAAAAAAAAAAAAGCTGTTTAAATATGTCCAAGATTTTAAATGATATGCGAGATTCAATGCAAGTACCTAGAATAAAATCTGTCATCAAGCCTCAGATGATGAGTGTTTGAATAAAAAAGATTCTAGAATTACGTTTAACAATACGAACTCACCAATATTCTTGGTCTTTCTGCGATTTTACTTTCAGATGGATAAAAACGATAAAATTGTAGAAAACAGTATTTTACTTCTCCTAGGAGAAAAAACCGTTTAAAAACCAATTAAACATCATGTTGGGGCCGTTATGATCATGTTTTTCCTGCTGTTTAAGACAAAACAACTTTTGTTTCCTAGTCGTAAATTTTTCATACGTGCCATAAGTTTGCGGTGAAAAAATTCAACACATTAAACAATATTTAAAATAATATCGAAAACAATACGGCCTTATGAAAGAATATTTTTCCTATGACAAGAATATGTTTTATTTATTTGTTTTGTAAAAAAGCTTATGCATTTAAATATTGTTTGGAATCGAAATTAATTCTAATCACCATTAATTACCCCACCACCATCACCTATAAAAAACTATTTGTTTCCTATTAAGGTAAAGATAATGTTTTCATTCACAAATTTGCAATTATTTTTGCACCAACTAGCATTATCACAATTGATTACCATTGTTTTGTAAAATTCAACATTTTACAGCGCCAAGTACATTCATCTTAAGGTGTACAGATTGGTTTTGATCTTCAAATAAATCTAACGATTTCCCTTTGTTTGTTCAGCAGCAAAAGTTGATGAATAAGACACAAAATTTTTCAACAAACAGACGTAAGGTCAAACTATACACATTGTTTTAAACTGATAATATTGAAGCGAGTAATGATGTAATGTATGTAATATAAATAATAATAATCGTAATAAATTGCCTTAATTCGAAATGCATCAAAGATCATTGTTTTAATGTAGAAACTTAATAACGACCAACTCTTACCATAGTTTTTATTCGAATGTTTGGTAAAACAAAAACAATTCCGCTTGAACATGAAGGAAATATAGGACTTAATCAAGATTATGAAATGAGTTCTGCCCAAATTATTTATACATGGTTAGTAAAATCTTTCTATTTCACAATAGCTTATTGTTACATGGACACACCGAAGGCCACAAATTGCGAAACAAATTAAGAGATTAGATTTAGAGATCCTTTGATCATTCAACCATCGACTTTTGTAAATGTTTTTGCATGAAATCATTATTACATTATTTACTAAACTTACTAGCTGAAGTAAATTGTGTGCCATTTTTTTCCGAAAACAGCTCGAATAGATAAAATGATCCATCATCCACCCATCGCCTGTTCTCATCCCATAGTGATCCGTACCCGGACTTTGCACACTTCCGACATTTGGCAAATTCTTCCCGCACCTTCCTACCACCCCACTCATCATCCCGGCCAATCTTCCAAAGGTTCCCACCCCGTAGCACACACACACACACACGCACAGACCCGGGTTGGGAGTCCGGTTTTTGCGCGCTCTGCCCCCGGTAAGCATTACAGATTCCGTCCCGCCGTGCGTTCGCGGTTTTTCGCTGTGCCGGTGCGTGTGCGTGGACTATAGTGCGAGCTCCGTTTCTGCGTGTTGGTGCCGCGATTTCGCTCCGTTTTATTTGTTTGTTTTTCGCTGTGTTCGCCCTCGCGCCGCATGTTAGCAGCGAGCGGAATTGAGCGACCGCACAGGCCTGTATTAGTGGTAGTAGCGTAGTAGTAGTAGAAGAAGTGGTTCCTGTTGTTTTTGTCGAGACGAATGGTGGTCCAACCAACCACCTCCCCCCTCGTCCCTCCCACTGCACCCTCCTTGCTCTTACTTGCGTTCCCGAAATGTCAACGAACGGCGTCAAGGTTACCGTTTGCTTGATAAACAAATTAATAGTCAGTCTAAAAACAAAATTAAGCGTAGCCTTGAAAGTAAACACCACCAAACCGCTCTGCCAGCGCCACTAACACCCTCACGCCGATCGCTGTGGGTGTGTGTGTGAGCATTTATGTTTGTGAATAGAAGAAACTAGAAGAGAGAGAGAGGGTCGCCCATTGCTACAGTGTGAGGCGCAGTACTACTAGAAGGGAAGAGGATCATATTATACTAGCCTCTTAACCTGGGTGACGATGTACGGGGGTACGGGTTGTATGGTGGCCACCTCGTCGGGTGGATGATTAGCCTCGTTGGTGTGGTGCTGGTGAGAGATTATGCGAAACACTTCAGAGTTCCTCAAGCCAGTAGCCCCACTCCTGTCATGTCTCTTCTGTTGGCAAGGGCCCGTCCCGAAGGGTTTCTGATTTTTTTTTGTCGTCCGTAGTAGATAGTTTTTTTGGAAATTTGGTGAATTCCAAAGGTTTTAACAGGTTTGAAGGGATTGCTTGGACCGACTCGCCAAAGTCGCCACACAAATGTTGGGGGTTGATGTCGAATGGGAAAGTTGTTTCTTACAAGTGACGGGGACCACTAAAAGAACTTGTTTTGTGTCAATTATTTGATTGTTTCGTTATTAAAATAGTTGACTAATGGAACCGTTTATGTTCAGCACAAAGCACTCGACTGCTCTAATTGTTGGATAGAATTGGTCCAACATCATCCAACAATAAACTAACTTACACACGACATAATCCCCCCCGGGCCTTTCAGGTGTGGGTTACACATGGCAGTGAAGCAAAAAAAAAAACAAGGAAAATCTCGCCTCTATTAAGCGGATGGTGTGATGGTGCGGTTCCTTCATCACCATGCGTGTGTTTGTGTGTGGCGGCGCGTCCCCGTGTGTTATCAGCTTGGCCGAGAATTGGCTGCGTGCGGAGGCCTCGGTCGCCACTGCCCTTGTTAAGTGTTTGCGCTAGTGTACGTGGCGCTCTGGCGCCTGCTGCGCGTATCAAATGCGTATCAAATTTGGAATTTGGCCTACTGGAAAGGGGGCAGCCGAAGCAGAATTTTGCACTGAAAATGGATGCTCCCACCGTGGTCTGTGTGTGTGTGTGTGTTTGGGGCTGCTGAACCTCACCCATCCCCCTGCCCCCGCTAATCGGTCGTCGTCTCTTATCTGGCCAAATCACTCAAGGGCTCAAGGGTTCGTTTAGATAGAAACCGAAAGTATGTTTTCAGAGCAATGCTAGCTCGCTGTAAATATGTTTAACATAATTTGGGTTAATTTTCGGTGTCACTTTAACGGGGTCTCCAAAATATGGATATTTATATAGAAATTACCACCCAAGGTCGTTCCTTGATCCACGATTTGCGCTGCTTTCATGCTGCCAACCGTTAATATATCAAAGTGATGAAATAACTCTAAATGAAGTTATGTTCCAACTAATAAATCGTATTACATTAACTTTCTTCTTCTTCTTCTTTATTTGCCGAGTGGGTTGCATTCTTCTATGGTTGAAATCAACACATATTCAAAGAATTACCACTCTTAAAGGTTTTCGACTCCTTGAGTCATATACCTATACATTAACTTTGGCTCAAAACAAAAATTAGAGGCATTCTCTTTAAATGCAAATTATTTGTAAAGTTCGTAGTGCTTTAAATTTTTATTTCAAGCATTTATATTTTGAACTCCAATGTTAAATTGATTATCTTCTACTACAACTTAATAAACTAGATCTAAAGTCCTTGATGTAATAATCTGTAAAAAAAACTGTTCATTTGTTTTATTTCCGTAATGACGGCCAGGCCGTATTGCTTGTAAAAGCTGTTCATGAAACAGTGAGTGCACAAGTAAGTTTGGTCGTTTATTTAGGTTTTGCTGGCTATAAATATTCTTCGTATTAACAAACTCTGCTAAGCATATCTGCTCTTTGAACTCATCGCATCAACTCACATTTCCAAAGAAGCGCATGTCTAACGGAGACTAAGGCAAAGATTGGTAGATAATAATTTCATTGATTACTATAGATTTATTATCCCTTTTTAGTGTAAAGACTGCTGTTGTGCTGGCTGTTTGTTATTGTACAAAGTTCTTTTCTCTTTCTCTCTTTTGATCCATCCGTGGCCAGCGCTGAATTCCAGCCTCCTGCTGTGTTGTTTTACCTTCCCATCTTTCTGGAATGTGTCTCGCATTTTGCATCATACCTTTCACATTTCTCGTTTGCACATACCATACTTTTTTTTTATTATTATTGAACGTGTCTACTGCCACCGCTTTCAGAGAGTGCTTATTACATTTTCAATCTCTTAACACGTCATCTCCCTCACTTACGCCTGGGCTGGCAGAAGAAAAGGGGGGGGGGGGGAGAGTTGGCAGGTAACCGCGGAATGCGGGAGAGAAGGCAAACCAATCATCTTCCGTTCGCAGCCAAACACGCCAGCTTGGCTGCAGAGCAGGCATTCATAAATCCGTGAATGAATCTTCGTGGCCCGGTTTCGGGCTGGATCGAACGATGAATGAAAGGCGCGCCTTGCCACGGCGGCGGCAGCACACTCGACGGCCAAAAGTTTCGCCGCGGCACATCCAACAGGTAACACTTCTTCGGGGCGCACGCTGGTGAGTGCGCTGCCGTTCCAAGCCTGCCCAGCTACCCAGTAGATTGGCCGGTGGAAGTATGCATGGACATCCGTGGAGCGGAAGAATTCGGAAAAGCAAACCGATCCTCTCCACCTCTCCACCAATTCACCCAACCCCACCGCTCACCTCGCCCACAAGCAAGTGATGAAAGAGCGCCCTTCTCGCGGGCAGGCGGCTTATTTATTTTTCGCTGCCCGCTTATGCTCGCATATCGGCCGGCGTTTATGCTGTGCGGCTTCGCATCGTATCGGAAAGTTTGGCACCCGGCAGGGAAGGAGTATGTTATTGCCACCTTTATACTGTTACGATACGGCTCGGTGGGAATCAAAAGGGCACACAGGGGGGGTATGTAAGGAACAGGAAATAGGCCGTAAAACGGTTCGCCGATTGAACGATGATGATTCGCAGTCAAACGTGGAGTGATTGCTGGAGAAGAAGAGAGAGATAGAAGAGGGTGGTTATGATATTCTTGTTCTTGTTTTGGGCTCTTCGACCCCTGGACGTCGGCTTTTGATCAGGTTTCGTTGGTTTCGGCCTTCCATGCCTTCCCGTCCGTCATATTCTAGCTCCATCAATCACGCGCTGCCCATTTCGCTTTAGTTTTAATGTCTTAACCTCTTCAGTCTCTGGAACGGCTCTGGGCCACCGGGGGCTTAACCACCTTCTCTCGATACACTCGCACAGGAGGAGGGACTGTATCGGTGCATGGTTTTGATTTTTGGTTAAAGCATCGATAACAAAAAAAAGGAACGAAAATGCACGCAAGTCCAGTCTCGGGGTGTGTGTTTTCTCAGCGGAAATGAAACCAACTGTTGTGTTGCTCGAATAAAAAAAACGGCTTGAGAAAGGTTTGTTGCCGTTCCTGTTGCCGCTTAATTTATTACTCCCTTATTTTTCCGATCGGTGTTCATTCGGGGCCAGAACAGCTTGCGGAAATCAGGGCTCGTTTGCTTAATCTATGTTTCCACGCGGGAGCCTTTCATCGATGCCGATAGGGGTATGATGGGAGCTTCAGTTTCCAACGGCCATAATTGCGACCGTGCGTTCGTAGTGATATTGATTTCAACAACCCTTCCGGGGATGGTGGTTGAAGGAGAGACGGGTGGTATAATTGCATATCTGTTTGATTCGGAGCTTTTTAAAGAGTTTTTGTCGGTGCCGGATGTATGCAGCAGCAGCTGCAGCAGCATACGTTTTATCTGGTTAATGATCATTTTGTTGTTGTTGGAGTGTTTAAATCGTTACTGAAAATAGAGCATTTAGAGCCCGTTTAGGTGCATTCAAGAAATTGATTTGTTTTTCCCTTAACCGGAACGATTATGGAGATGTTAGTCAAGGCAGGAGGTCTCAGTACAACATTTCATATAAAACATCTGTATAGGTATTACCTCCAATATGATGGAAATGCTCGTGATTGACCAGTGACACTTTTGGGACACTTTAATATAAAGTTTTATTATTGTAATTACCAGTAAAATCAATTGTAGTGTGGAGCGGCAAACACGAGATCAAGGTTTTAGTCATTCGTCCTTTTATTTACTCAGCTAACTTATGAACGAAACTACTTATTTTTGTAATATTTAGAACAATTTTGGAATACTTTGAAGATGCCAAAAGGCCTTTCTTTTTTCATTGCTTATAATAATATGTTATACGGCCTAGGTCGTATTATTCTTTTTATTAATATAACTTTTATGGAGAATAAAGATTCAGTTGCAATACAGGACATTGAAATTTCAAAAATAATTCTTTTTGTGTTTTTCATGACCTTTACAACCGATATTTGATCAAGGTTTGCCCGAGCCTCATAAACGAATCCTTGTCTCAAAATGTGTGATACTCTTCCCTACCGGAAAAGGACCAATTATTGTCGCCTTTCTGAATTGCTTGATTTGCTTGTGATAAATGACAGCAAGTAGCTTTATTGAAGCTGTACAAGAACGGACGTAACGATGCGGCGCAGGAAAGCTATGAAGTGTAAGCTCCGTACATTATTGGGCTCATTACTCATCGCGATCTCTTCCCGCCTTCGGTTGTGCGTTGGTGGCGTGAAACGGTTCTCCAAACCAGAAGTCTCCACAGGGGGTTGCCAACAGGGCAACAAGGAACTAGGATTGGGGGTGCATCTTGGAGGAGCGCTTGGAGACATCCTTCTTTACTAGACTTTTCTAGGTTTGGCCAGTTGCCGACAGCATGGAGCGAAGCCAAGGTTTTGCAGCAAATGCTATTATCGTTAATAGCCGTTTATTTTGGTTAGTGTCTGTGAGTTGGTATGATGGAGAACGTTTCGTTATACTTCTTGAGAGCATCTTCTTTAAAATAAATACTGGAAAGTGCAAAAAAGAAATTTTACGAATTAAATATCGAGTCACAATTTGGATACGCAAGATACTTTAAACTTGACAACTATATCTATTATTTTGTTGGTTTCTTGTAAAATGTCATCCCGTTTCCTGTTTTTTACTTTTCATTTTGTGTTTCTATGTGAAATTGCTCAAGATCGAAAGATCGGTCACCAATTGCGCACCACCAGCTTAGCCAATCCTTTTATCCCAATTGCGATCATGTCGATCATGGAGTAATGCGATGTCCATCTCGTTGTGTACTGTTTGCTCCCTAAAATGGATCGCCATCACGGACCCATAGGTTGGAGAGTTGCGTTTAAGCGCTGATTTATGGTGTTGCCGAATCGATTTCCCTCACCATCCGTAACGCCACCATAAAATACGCTCCAAAAAAAAAAAAAAATACATTGAAATGGGATCTCGCCGGCGGGAAGGATCTTGCAGACGGAAGAAGCCGACGTACAATGGGACCCACGGGGCCGACCGCAGACAGACGGCGGTGCCCCTTCCTATACGATCGACCAGACACGGCGGTCTCGGGGTTGATCTTTTGAGCGAAAATTGGAGCACATGGACCCTGTCTGGGGGTCGTCGTCGCGAGACTTTGCGAAATAATTTCGCACGGCCCAACGGACCAGACCCCCGAGGTGTGTGGACCCCGAATGGTTTTGAGGTCTTTGCGATTTGGTTTTTGTTGCATCGGTTTCTTCTTCCCGCCAGGTCCCGCAGTCGGTGGTCGCCGAGGCGCTGGTTGTGTGCAGCGTTTTTGTTTACGATGCAGACGTTAAATGAGTGAAACACATCAGCCTGCAGGACGTTATGGGGAAGAGGAAAAAAAAAAATAAACTAAATAAATAAAACCCCAAATCCTAAATGGGATCTTTCCTGTGGCGGTGCGGCCCCGAAGGAATTAACGAAACCAAATTAAATAAAACGGCGAGACACGATTGATGTATTTCTCGTTGGGGTCTTGTTGAACTTCGCAGGTATCTAGATGTACGTCCGCGGACGATGATGATGCTGATGATGGTGAAGATGATGATGATGATGATGTGCGAATCAGGACGCAGGATCGGGCAGGGAGCGGACCAGACAAACAAGTGGGAAAGGCGCGCAAAAAACCGACCACACAACACATGAAATAAAACCGTCTCACAAAGGCAGACGCGGAACATAATCCGGTGCAATGCAGCCCGGACCGGGTCGGGGTGAGGGATCTTTCTAAGTGGGTTTGCATACTTCGAGCTTCGGAGCGTCGACGGCCCCGACCTCGATCCTCCTCTCCCGTGAGCGTGTGTGCGTGTCTGAGGTGCACAGTTAAGGTTTTTTTTTGTGATGTTGTTGGCGTGGTTTTCGCGTTTATCTGGCGAGATCTTGCAGACAAGACGCTCATCCGTGGGTCCCCGTGAAGCGACCGAGTGATCCTTCCATCCCTCCCCCCCTGCCCTCCCTGCGCGATAGGGGCGAGAGATGCAGGGATTAAGATTAAGTGGAAATGTGTTTTTTTAATTGCAAAAGGCAGGCACGAAAACGGGTGAAATTGACAGAACGAAGGATTACTCATGTTTTATTAAATTACCAATTATTGATGATTTATGGAGGGTAAGCGGTCTTTCACTGTGCGAATGGTTGTAATTTGAGCTGATTTGTTTGTTAATCGGTAGATATATTTGTCACAAAACTTTTCTTTTTATCGAAATTTTGGTTGTCTATGTTGCAGTAAAATGTGTAGAAATTATTCAATTTGGAAGAAAAATTACTTTCATTAATTATTTTTTGTTTAAGTATGTTTTTACACTTGGGTAATCAAAGACGTATTTGTTGTACCGATATGATATGCTTTAAACATGTGAATGAACAAATGTAGCCAAACAATATCAATTCATTTTGACTTTCATACTTCCTTCATATACCGCTTAATTATGAAAGAAATTATAATTACCGTGAGGTATTATACTTAAACCGTTTACCGTGAGGTATTTATAGTTAAAAAACAACTTTAGTTAAATACTAAGAATTCAATTAGAGATTAGAGATTAGAGATAAAAGATACATATAATGTTTGTTTTTTACTATAGAGGATTTTCAAATTATCATTTCAATAACGAGGCACTTTTTTGTGATGCATTTCTTACCGGATCTGTATGACTAAATTTATCGTAGAATTCTTGAAGATTCCAACCATTCTGGTTGGTTAATATTAAGCTTCTCTAAATTCATTCATTACTCGAGAGTTTTTTGTATTACTGTGAATGACTCTTCAAATTCAAAGATTCACAACTGTTTGCTCCACTTACTTCTGTTTATTTCCTCCCAGTTTTCTTCTCCAGCTCCTAAACGGCACTTAAACCGTTTTCTTGCTTGAAGGATAAGAATGTGCCGCGCTTATGCGATTGGTTGGTCGCATTTTATGTTTGCTTCTTATCGTTGCAAGATTTCTGTCACGCCGTTTGCCTTAACCGTCCCTAACCGCCTTTTACCGCCTATCGTCTTTCGACATCTTTTGCGACACTGTCCCAGAGAGGCACGCATAGCGTTTTCGAGCCCGCCACTTTACTTTACCGCAGAAAGCAGGAAGTTGTGTCTCGCGCTTTAAATTCCTTTCTACCCGTTCCTGGTTCCAGTTTTGGTGTTCACTTTATTGCTTTATCTGTGAAACATTTTCCCCCTTTTTTCGGAGATGAGATGGTAGAGTCCTGAGAAACACGTGTTGCGTTTGAGACACGCACACGCACATGTACGCACACAATGGCTTACAATAAAATGTTGATGAACAGCAAATAAATCATGCAAATAGTTGACCAGACATGGGACAAAAACTATGGCTGAGAAGCGTTTTTTTCGCGTCCTAAAGGGGGATTTTTGGTTGTGAAATTAGCAGCGCACCACATGAGGAAGGGCAGGAGAAACGGTAATTTTTTTTGTCTGAACTATGAACTATTGTGTATAAAAAAGCTCAACGTTCAATTATAATTTTAATTTGAACACTTCAAATAGATTTTCTAGCGTTCAAAACTTTTTGTATTTTTTGTTTGTTGATTGCGGCAAGCCACACTCTAATCAAATTAATTGTAATTAATCTTATTTACGATTATCTACGACGGAATGTGCAAACTTGACACAAACTAGCTGTTCTTGTCTGGTGGTAAAACAGATCATTAACGTGTATAAATGTAGAAATTATTTATTTTATTTATGCAGCTTTTTTAATCGTTCACCTACCACGCGAGTCACGCGCTAACCGGAAAGGGCGGCACATAGATCGCTGCTTTAAAGAGTTCAAGGTCACCAAAGCACTTTACAAATAAGTCAACCGGTGGCGCAATCATATTTGGTACCTTAACCACTACCTTTTTGGGGCAACGAGGCGCCATATCACTTGGGCCTCGAATTCGATTTGTGGTTTTAAATCTCCTCCTCGCCAAAGGGTCACGTCACGCCCGCACGTTTCAACTTCCATTTAACTTTTTGCGCAGCACGGATAGAGAGATACACGCACCACCACCCAGCGGACACCGGTGTGCGCACGGTTTGCACTGTATGAGTCAGCAGTTATGCGTGGTTACTACCTCCTCTGTCAGTTTCCGTTCCACTCGTCTAACGGGGCATAGCGGCAGCAGGGTATGTGTGTTTGTGCCTGTGTATGAGC
Organism: Anopheles epiroticus; assembly: GCA_000349105.1. Lineage (NCBI taxonomy): Eukaryota > Metazoa > Arthropoda > Insecta > Diptera > Culicidae > Anopheles > Anopheles epiroticus. Next base: position 199,573 of record KB670903.1, read on the forward strand.
GGGTGCGTTGTTTCAACATGCGTGCGCGAAACCATCTCCCCTGCGCGGAAGTCTGACGGCGGGTCTGCGTACACGCATGACGTACGCAACAAGCGCGCGCGGCGAGACTTACGTTTTGCGCAAGCAAGCAAGCAGTAGCAGCAACAGGGCCGAAAAGAACTGGGTGGCCTTTTAAAACACTTCACTCTGTTCGCTTTCCTGCTTCTTCACCTCTCCAACTCGGTCTCCCTTTTCCATCGCGTTTTTCGCGAGGCCGGTGGACTTTTGTAATGTTCGTAATGTTTTGGGAGGTACGCGTACGGCGATTGATAAGTCGCTAGTTCAACGATCTCGTCTGAGCAGCGCTGAAAAGAAGTCGTTGGCGGTTGACATGTTTTTTTTATAAATTTCCTTAAAGTTTTGTGAGCTTAAAAAGTTAATAAACGTAGTGGCTTTTACAAGGTTTTTAGTGGCATTTTCATGAATAAAGCTAACCAAATATTTGCATGGAGTATGGGAATAGAAGACCATTATTTCAGCACAGAGAAAGAGAGGTTTACTGGCTTAAGACAATCGTGGCAGTTAATAGCGCAAATTTAAGATCATGACAGTATCAACATGAGTAAAGCTGTTTAAGGGAAATATTGAATTTCGCGTTCAAACGCATCGAACAATGCTGTAAGATAATCAGATGATGGTGTTAATTTATTACAGCAACATTTTTCAGCTCATTTATAAGCAGATAATGTTGCCAATTGTCTGAAATAATTAGTTTTATTCATCTTGATGTGATTCAAACGTATCAATGAAAGTTATAATTAATCAATGCAGTTTACGTTGTGAGTTTGGTGCATTTTAGAAATAGTCAATCTTTACTAGAATATGTTTTTTAAATGAAGTTTTATTGGAACCACGAAGCATCAATTTACCTCTTTAATGATTCAAAATAATAATGATGCAAATTAATGATTATAGTTTTGTTTTATATTTTTTCTGGTGAAATAAGTTGTCAATATTAATCTTATTCAAGAAAAGCATAAAAAAAACTGTCTAGCAACTGTTCAACCCGGCACGACCTCGATAGCCTCGATCTTTCTAACCTTCTTGGCCGGTGGTCACTACATTTCGCGAACATGCCGCCCGGCCGCCGGTTCGCGAAAACGAAACAGACGCAACAATAACCAGCAAAAAAAAAGTAAAACCCTCACTTGGCCTTTCGGCCTCTTCACCGACGGCGGGGAATGTGCTTAACATCCGCGCACACACACACATACACTGACGCTGGCCAAAACATAACCCCTGCATGGGGCACATAAACATAAATAAAACACTACCGAAAGAGCACACCCCGAAAGGCAAAGAAAAGGTACGGTCGTGCGCACAAACGACGGATTCAAAAGCATAGACCTTCATCCTTCCAACCCCAAACCCCTGAAACCTATCTTATTGGACCCGATCCCGCGGTAGGGACTCCCGCGAAATGAAGTTGCAAGGATTTTTATACCTGAGCACAAAAGGCAAACCTTCGTTATGCTTCCAATCCGAGAGGGGGCGGGTAAGGGAGGTATAGGCGAGCTGGAATTTGGAAATGGGTTTGTTCCTTCTTATTACCTTCCTTTGCGCCGCGCCGTGCGTTCGCGGAGATTTCAATCGGCCGCGTGCGTTGCGTCTGATTGGGCCAGAAAATATGAAATACACTTCTTTTAAAAGCTTTTTCCTTCTCTTGCTGTGCCTTGACACGCATTGATGTTTTGGTGCGTGCCGCCAAACAGCAGTTGATGATTGTTCCGAGCGCGGAAGGATGCCGGACGAGTGACGCGAGAGGGACTAATGAGCGGGGAAAAGATAGGAGGCCGTTTGAAAAATTTCGCACAACCTTCCCTCTCCCTACCCCTCCCACCAACGGTGTGGCCATTTTGTGTGTGTGTGTGTGTGCAGTGGCGAAGGTCTTTTAAAGTTTTTTTTTGCAAGGTGTCTGCGTTGAGGTGGAAGAGTTTTTAAAGCCTATTTGAGGCTGGTTTGGGCAATATTTCCGCCATTTCAGAGGCTTCGGGGTTCCATTGTTGCGCACCAAGTCCGCGAGAAGACAAAGAAACTGGCAAGACCGGCAAGACGGACGGGGCATGCAGATGCTAGATGTGCGTGCACGTGGATTCGGCCAAGACTCTCCCATCTTGAGTCTATTTTGTTGTTTTGTTTTGGAGCCTCCGCTTTGTGGGCTCCGTTCCATCTTCCTGTGCTTGTTGCTTTTGTGTGTTATGTGAGGGCTATATTTTGGGGGAAAACTGCAAACGCGGAGGAAGGGAGCAGGGGTCCGTCTGTGTCCGCCGCGGACTGAGGTCAAATTGTGCGTAACCGTCGCGCTGTCTGTCTGGTGCGTGGTGCCGACTTTTGTCGGTAGCGGACAACCGCTCATCAACGCCGAATCAAGCCGAAGGAGGAGGCCACAGCGTGTCTGGCACTCAGGTTTTCGTAGACAGACCGAAGGGGGGGAGAGGGAATGGTGGTTGATCGGTGGAGGGGTTTTTATGCGTAACGTGCGTTTTCTGGCCCAAGGAAACCAGACGAAGACCAGACGAGGGAGAATAGCAAAGCAAAGCCAAAAAAAAACATGGTTGCGAGGTCTTCGGCCTAGTTCTCACCGTTTTGACGTAAAGAAATCGAAGGTGCGTCCCCATGTTTTCACCCAACCACCCTTGTTTCTTCCGTCTTCTATGTGTCTCTTTTTTTGCAACTCCCAAAATGTGCGTTTTTGGAGGCTTTTGGCAAGGGTGTGCAATCGTTAGTTTAATCGACTGTTTCCTTGCTTTAAAGACGCACAAGCAGTCGGCAAGACAAAAGTGATAGTTTGCTTAGTTAAAAAGGAAAGTGCTACTGTAAAACACTTTAAGCTAATGTAAAATAAAATTGTGTTGATGAAATGGTGTTAGAGAAATGTCAAGATTCGTTAAATATTTGTTTCGTTCACTCGAGTCAAATCAATGACGTGAAATGAATCTGCCGATACAGATGATTTGCGTTGTAATTTCTGAGCTTGTTACATTGAACGATCGCAACACAGTTTTGCACAATTTCCTGCTGTTAAAGTCAATTCACTTAAATCAAGGCGAATCTAGTTGCTGAACTCGAATTTCACGCTAAGTTTGAGTACCAGAATGACTTTAGCTCGTTATTGCGTAGTCAACGTGCTCTGTTCATGTTGTTCATTATAGAGACACTTTTGGGGAAATTTGACAACGGGTAATATTTGTTTAAATAAAAATTGACGCTTACGAAACATAAACAAAACAGCAAAGATCTAAATTAAAACAGTTAAATGTAAATTTTAAAATGCTCCTCGTATTTTCTCTATCAACGTAAATTAGTTCAATTCCTTACATAAATTTTTAAGGATTAAGTATTTTTATTTGCTTTGTTTGATGTAACTTGTAATCAATCATTTTAGAGCGCATTCAGTTATTATTATTTTTCATTCGGTAGAAACGACCAGGTCGTATTGCTTAGTTTTTATTTTTTTATTTTAATTAATTTTATGTTGTTTTTTTCCACTCCAGAGCAAATGAATCACTGCTATAAAAAATGTTCCGCAGTATTTATTTGACAAAAAGCCATTTAAAAAAATCACGTTTGAGTTATGTGAAACAGAGTAATCCATCAGAGCAATCAATTTCTCCAGCTCGTGAGTATTATACTGGTTGATCAAGTATACAAAAAAAGAACTGAGCCGCCAGTCCTAAAAACCCTTCAAAAAGCCACAAAAATTCTGCAAAATCGTCTACAAGGAAGATGTAGTAACTTGACATTCTTGTTTTATTTTAAGGGTGACCATTCCACGCCCTGGCCGTTACATTTCCGCACAAAAGCTGAAACGGTCAGCGTTTTTTTTTTTGGCATATCAACATCTCATGCTTGGAAAACCCTTCATTTTCCTGCCCGTTAAGGTCAATAACCCGGCCCAATCCGGAAGCTATTATCCCTTGGTTGTGTCAACCGGACCGCCGCTTGCAGCAGTTTACGAGACGGATGTGTATCCTTCTATCAAAACACGGAATACATTTGTGCAAACAATTTTATGCAATCTAAATTTCCATTACAAAGTAATGAAGATGGAGAGAGTGAATGAAATGTGGGTTGAAGCACATACGATTCGCTGATTATTCCAGTACACACCGTTGCCACAATAAACATAACACGCGCGCGGTGTGTAGTGTGTGTGTGTTTAAAGGCAGAAACGGTAACAGGATACCGGAAGTCCTGCTGCCGTGTGTGGCACCGTTCGGCAAGCCCCTTAATTGAGTGGCAGCAGCGTGCAGCTCCCGTTCGTCCTTTCGTCGCATGTCGATTAATTAGAATAATTATCAGCTCTGTATCAAGCAACATCAAATGTCGGTAAGGCAGGACCCCTCAATATTGTTCACCGCTCGATTAATGATGGGTAATGGTGTTATTTTTTTTTGTTTTGCTATCGCTCTACTACAAACTACTTCCCAGCTTATGCCTGTGATCCGGTGGTCCCTTATGGTTTGTTTGAAAAAGGGGAAAAGCAGCACGTGTCTGGGAACAAAAATGTCCAAAGGACATTCAGCGAAGCCGCAGCAAAAAAAAAGAACAGTGTACAACCCTTTGCATCTTAATCACATTTACGTTCTGTTTTCGTTTTAATGTAACCGTTTTTTTTTTTTTTTCGTTGTTGCCTCGCCCGCTCGACCGTCCCTCAGAGAGCTGAGGGAAATGTTGTTTTACGCGCTTTCGGGATAGCCCCTTAAATAATAATTAAAGCACTTCCGGAAAAGGGTTGCCAAACTGATACGCGGGCCCGCGTGCAAATGTAGCGAAAAGACATTTTCACTACGGTCGCAGCCCGGTTGTTATGCGGCTGCTGTTATTGAAAATTATTCTAATTAGCAGTTTGGGGGACCAGGAACAACTGGAGAGGGCCCTGGTTGTTTCGTTACCCTCCCCTTTTCCGTCCCAGCTGCTAGCGACGTTTCCTTCTTGCTCGAGTGGCGTTCTCGCTGAAGGGTTTTTGTGTGTTTTTTTCCACGACAAAGGGGAGACAACTTTAAAGGGACACCGTCTGCTGGCAATCCACAGTAAATCACAAAACCTCCTGGCGCGGGTAAGGAATGTCCCCGATTGTGGTTGACATGTTGATAAGATGTTGAAAAGTCCGGCGATAGCAGAACGGCCGGGTCCGGGGGGGGGGGGGGGGGACGGTTTTACTACACTTCTTCACCATCGATGCCCGCGCGCCAAGACTGAATGGAATCGCCAATTGTTCTCTCGGGACGCACGAGACGAGGCAGGATCGATCGTCAGCTTTTGGGTGTGGGGGGAGTGCAGAAGAAGGTCGCTGTTAGGGGAGTTGAGGTTGGACTTTACGATCCTTTAATGGGTGCTTGAATTGTTGCCGCTATAAAATGTGAAAACCGTAAGGTAGCAAACTCTGGTCTCCGCTTCTGCGTAAGGGTCTGTGTGGTCCCCCGTACGGGACTGCCGCCTGGTGGTATTGGTGCCATAAAAGTGTGGACAATTGCTTCATAAGCTCTTCTGCTACCGGTTGGGGCACTGTTGATGGAGAAATTTTAGGGACCTGATACCCTTCTTCTCCACCCATGCCAGACACGCCGTGCACGGTTCAAATCGCATTCCAGCTCAAGTGCACCAGGGGGTAAGGGTTTGCGTGATGTGATTTGTCCGAAGCATTAAAGGGGGACTAGATTTATGAACTAATTGCGAGGTTTCCGTTGTTTTTTTTTATTCCACTTGGTGGTGCTACTGGAGCTGAAAGTACGATAACCGGCGTGCGAAGGGACACTCGTTATCGTAGTCGGTGTGTAGTGAAATAAAAGCTAGTGGATGGCGTTAGTGGGGTGGACTTGGACAGAAGGTACAATATTCCCACTGAAGAAAAAACCTTGGGTTACTGTTACGACGTGATTTAGAAACAAGATAGCTCTGGGATATACAGAATAATATAAAAGAAGTTGAGGGGGAGCGAGAGGATTACACCTACATCGTTGTTAGTACAGTTTGTAAATAAAAAAGCAATAAATATAGTTTTCACCAATGACAATAATTGTGACGTTATGTTATTTTCTTCTTAAACGTGCTTTAAACCTTTAATGTGTTCTGAATATTTCGACTTTGGAGGTTTTTTCTTGTGAAGTATTTGTTTCAAAACTAAACCAGGGCATGGAAAGCATTAATCCAGGGAAGCACATAAACACTAATCCAGTCCATAACATTCGTGATTAAGCAACAATGCTCGGTTTGGTTAGTGCGATTTAATCACAAACTCAACACTTCATACTGTTATCCCTCGTCCCAAGTGTCTCATGATAAGAGGAAACAGGACATCGGGTGTGAATGTGTTCTTATTTTTCTTGACTTATGGTACAACTTGTTCAGTCCCTTCATCTTTTATAGAAACCTTTTCTTTTTGGTAAAAATGATCAAAATGGGACAAGACTTGCGGAGCATAAATTAATTATGGAGCCCAAGAACAGCAAAGATCCTTAAATGTGAATGTTTTAATACTTGAATATTTCATTTCTTAAATATCCTTCTAATTTTTATGTGAATTAGAATGGATACAGCATGTTACTGGATTGATGTGGAAATTATTTAACTTAATAAAACAATAAATAGTTTTAATGTGTTTTATTCAACTCATTTGAGTATAATTTTGCTAAACAAAAAAAAAACAACATTTCAAGTTTTTCCCTTAATTGCATCCAAAAAGGTTTTGTTTGCAACTTTTGAAACTCATACATGATTTAAGATATCCTTTTACTTAGCGTGTTCAGGTTGTTTGAATTTATTTTTTTTAAATATAGCTTACAATTCATTTTCATTTTGAAAGAACAATCGGAGAAAGCTTGATGGTGTGTAGAGAGCAAAAACTGTATACTTACTTACTTATCGGGCGCTATAACCGCTTCGCGGTCTTGGCCTGCTGCAACAAACTCCGAAACCGCTCACGGTCTTGCGCCGTCTTCTGCCAATCCGTTATCCCGGACACCTCAACGCCATCTTCCCACCTCAGCTTGGGCCTACCACGCCTCTTCTGTCCATGTGGACGGCCTAAGAGGACTTTACGGGTTGGGTCGTCCGGGTCCATGCGTATAACATGGCCAGTCCACCGGAGCCGGGCGAGCTTAATCCGTTGCACAACGGACAGGTCGCAAAAACTGTATATTAATGCTAAAAATAGACAAACGAATAAGATAAAAAGATTGATACAAGGATTGCAATAAAAAGAAAAAAGTGGGTGGAAATCGGAAGCTCATTTGAACTGCATTTTAAAAAACACTGATCAAATAGCTTATCGGACCGGAAGCACGATACAAGAACGTAAAGTAGAAAACAGAAGTAGAGCAAATAAATGTATACGAGTGCCAAGTAAAAGCTTGGTTGGGTATGTTTATTTATCGTCTGCCGAAATGTGCGAACCATTTACGATGCGTGCAATCGTTACAGGGGTGCGCGGGTCGTGGTTGCCGGTTCAGCAAACGCAATCAACCCCCCCACTGCCACCCACCATTCACCGACAAACATCAACAACACCACCACCCATCCATCCAAACGCATCGATGCAATGCCGAACCGAATCGAAAAGTTTCCGTTGCGATGACCCACTTGCTTGCTTGCCCGCCACTACTAACAGGGTGGTTGTTGGAGGAGGGAGGGGGAGGGATGGTAGTTGGGTGAGTTCTTCAACATTTTCTTCGACCAACTGGCAGCAACACGTGGGTACAGAAGTTAACGAGAGGGAGAGAGAAAGAGAGAGAGAGAGAGAAAACGTGCAATGTCATACTTCAGCACCGTTGAATTACTTTTTAATTGGCGATCGGTTTAAGCTCCTTTCATTTCTTATTACCGGCGAAGGAGATTCGATTGCGGCTTCAGGACATATCGTATCCTCTCGCTCTTCCTTCTTCTTTCCCTCCGATGCACGCGGCGTTGGCGATACTCTCCGATGCGTAACCTACGTGTGCAATATAGGGTGCACCAGAAAGTTTGGTTTCCAGTTGCATTAAGTAAAGATATTGGAAAAGCAAAAGCGGGAGCAGAAAACTAAGGAAAACACTCCCCCCGACCGATCGCGGACACGCTGCTCGCAACGGGAAAAAGTCATGCTCCTGAACGGAGCCGGAGCGAATGGATTTATTATGATTGCATTAGTTTTGGTCTGGTGGACTCTCCCTCCGCGCGCGCATTAAGGGTTGTTGGCGTTGTTGGTGCTTGGGTTTTGGCTGGTTGGCTGGCTTACTGACTGGCAGGCATTGGCTATGATGATCATGGCCGGGCACGGCTGTGCTAATGAAACGTTATTTTCCGATTAAGCTATCAACGCCAACCGGAGAAGGGGTGATAATAATTATCATTTATTTAGCTACTTTACGATTGCTTTATGAGATGGAATTAAGTGTGGAGAGAGCAAAACGGGTGCTATTGATCCTCGGATGTGTGTTTAATGGTGTTTAACCTGGAAAAGAAAATACACCCGAAAGCTGCCGGACGATGCAACAGTGCGGCGATGCGATCATTGAATGGCAAAATTGCATCGGTTTGATCGGCAAGGAAAATTGTTTTCCATCGGTGGTGTGAAACGCGGAAAAGCTTTCATTTTGGTTCTTTATTTCTTAACTCATATAATTACTCAGTTTGGTAACTGAGATGGCTTCAAACAATTTTTAAAATTCATTTCCGACAAAAGTGCGTCTGAGCTGGATAAATTAATGGAGAAATGCATTAAATAACAACTTTGTGTTACTGTGTAGGGCAAATTGTAATATTTTGGGAACTCTATAGGTCAGATCAAGAATTCAGTATGACTTTCTGATAACGGGTTCTTGTTTTGGAAAGCGTATTTACGTGATTGGAATCGCTTGCTTTATTTATTCGTCTGATTTGTATAATAACTTTCTGAATCAGAATTTGGTATTATTTATTTTTTGTGAATTATTCATATGTACATATTTTATAATGCTGCTCTGAAGATAAAAAAGTTTAATTAAAGTACTAAAGTATTAAAGTAAAGTACTTGCATACGATTAGTTTGCATATCGTTATTTATGTTACATTTTTGCATTCATATATAGTAAAATATATAAGGTGATACCTTAATTATCAGTTTTATTCTCTAGTTCAAATGAAATGAAATAGTAAATATGTTAAGAACCTTTGATGAAATTTTTTTTGCGCGTCAGACTTGTGCTCTTGGATCAGTATTACTTGCATAAAAATCGATTATTTTTTAGCATTTACGATGTTTACACATTTCAGTATTTTTATAAGGAGTGCTCTGTAATCTGTAATTTCCATTTAACAATTTAAAAACGCTAGATACAAATATTTAGAATACATATACGGTATACAGCAATACTTACCTAAACTTTTATTAATGCGTTTCTTCCACTTCACTTCCTCTCTCCCTCTCCCACAGAGCGTCAAACACGACTTCGAAGGATAGATCGCACGGTACTGGCGGCGTTCCCACCAACACCATCGGAATCCGGTACCGCTTAAACAGTTCTCATGGGCCACCGTGGCGGAAAATTGCCGCCGCGATGTCCACACTTACCAACAACGCCAATAACAGCAGCAGCAGCAACAGCAATAATAATAACCTCAACAACAACAACAACAACAACAACAACAACAACAACAGCAGCAGCAGCAACATCAGCAGCAACACCATCAACAGTGCCAGTATCTTTCAACAGGAGCAGCACCAGCACCACTATCAACTGTCGCCCCAAGGGGCTACGCCGCCAGCGTCAACGTACACGGGTGGCACTGCCGGTTCACCCACGGCCACGTGCAACAGCATCAACAACAACCACAGCTTTCCACCACCCGATAGCCTACACATCATCAACAACAACAACATCAGCAGTATCCAAAGCCAGCCGACAACGGCGGCAACAACCACGCCGACGTCTAGTAGCGGTGGCAGCAGCGGCGGCGGCGGCGGCGGCAGTAGCGTCGTCAGCGGGATCCTGGGCGTGCGTGAGGTCAGCGCCAAGCTGTTCCTACCATTTGCCCGTTCGAAGATGATGCACTCGTCCGGTGGCACACCGGCAGCAAAGGATCAGTCCGGCACGATGGACGGCACAATGGCGGGTGGTATGGCCGCCGCGGCACTGAATGCTTCCTTCACGGCGGCGTCGTCGACCGCGGGCGGTGCTGCCTCGTCCGGATCGGGCCGCGGTTCGTCGCTGGTCATACCGGAGTCGCTGAACGTGGTACTGCACGGCTACCAGCGCAAGCACAAGACGAACAAGAAGAAGTACTTCGTCGTGTACGGTGACGTGCCGGGCAAGTCCGCCCGGCTCGAGTACTTTGACAGTGAGAAAAAGTTCAAGCAGTCGTTCATGAAGAGCGGTGCCGGGTGTGAGGGCCCAATGCCGAAGCGGAGCATCATACTGCGCTCCTGCTTCAACATCAACAAGCGGCACGACACGAAAAAGCACACCATCGCGCTGTTCACCAAGGACGACTGTTTCTGCATCCTGTTCGAGAGCGAGGAGGAGCTGAACCGGTGGCTGCGTACGTTGCTGCGGTTGCAGAGGGGCGAAGACTCGGAGGGCGATCCACCACGGCCCACATTCGGTAAGTGTCATTTACATCAAAATATATTGAACAAGTTGGGAATATATCCAGGGTTTTCCAGTCACTTTTCAATTAGTACGGATTCAATCGTACTTTCGTTGTTCATTCCACAACACTTGAAAACTGCGCATACTACAAATACTTAACGCTTGGGGACAACTTCAATACCAATGTTGCTGGCATGTCACTAAATATCCCAATGTTCAACTGATTGTCCATCCATTAATGTATCTTTTGGTCCATAATCCTTATGAGGCCTTCTTCAACATCGAAATATTGGACCAAATGCATCATCAAATTAATGGAAGTAGACCAGGAATTCAATCTTTTTATAGTTTATAGTTTTCTCGTAGGTCGGGCATCATTGGTCCTAATCGGTAAAACTTTTTGGTGGCTTTTCGTTGCAATGATACAGGGGGTGGCTTGCAAGGCCTCTCCCCCCGCCTCCTATCTCGTCGGTGGAACTACGCATCCTAGCTGATTTACGTCCTGTAGGATGCCAGGACACATGGTGCAGCCGCCCCTAACCTGGGGAACAGACGCTGGTTTGAGCCGCTCCTAACATGGAGAACAGACGCTCAAAGATGAACTGCTAGCGAGTAGCAGTCCATTCCACCTCTCAATTCTGCCTTGCCGCTCATCCGCCCGAGGGGTTGGGTTTCCCCGTGTACCCAAGCTTGGATCTGAGCAACAAGTTACCGTTCTGCACGACGTGGACGTATTGAGTAGGAGTTGAGAAGGAGAGCCTATAGTAGCCTTCTAGAGGCGTCGGATCCAACCCTTTTACAGAACAGAACCAGATGCAACCGTGGCTGGAGGACTGCAGCCCTGGACCGAGTTTCCTGGAAACGGATTGGCGACCTGGCCATGTCTTGCAGACGTGCTCTGCAATGAGCGGGCCAAGAAGAGAGAGAGAGAGAGTTTTCTCGTAGTTTCCCTGGCTTTTATTGAGTTCTTGTACAGTAAGGTTTTGTCCATTTTTGGTCAGATGGCTCATAAAACGGCTGAGAAGTTATACTGTACTCAGAATGGTAGAACTCAATACGCGCAATTGGACTATTTCAGGACTATCAAGCAAGTACATTATGAGGTTTCGAGCCTTTAAATCTAGTCTATGTTGACTTGTTTTTAACAAAAAGTCTGTTGAAGCGGCGTTTAAACTAATTATTTTCTTTGGAAGTGTCCATATCTCCAAACGGACCGCCTTAGAATTATTTTCTAAATCATATGTTTTATCTACCTGCATGAGCTTAATCTATATCTTGACTTAGATTGTGAGCTTAGTAAGACAAAAATAACAGCTATAATCATCAACTTGTTTCGTTGGGAATGCTGGTTTGGCGAACATAATTTGTTGTATCAATGCAGCAGAAAGGCATGATGGATTTATAAATATGACGAGAAGAGTTCAAAATCATATTGACGAAATGAAAATGTTAAAGACGAATTAATTTCCAATAATTGATGGGAAAACAACTTGTGTGCATGACATTAACACGCCTCTGTAGAAAGTGGCTTGTTGAACTCTGTATTACATAGATAGTTGTTTAAATAATTTTTGAATGGATCGCTACGGTTTTGTACCATAACACCTTAAATGACAATTTCAGAGGAATCGATCCACGATTACTTCTAACGATCGGTTGAGATCATTGCTTCTTCTGAGTGCTTGTTGATGTTCAACGGTGGAAAAAGTTAAGTGAACATCTCACCTCAAATCATCCACAATTGTACACTTTTCCTTGTTTAAATGTTCTATTGCAACAAACAAGTGCTCTGATCGGCAAACAGAAGTAACGTCCCCCTCTACCCCTCCCCCTCCCTCCACACACCCGCCACAAACAGTTGTCTTTTTGCGTCAATAAAAACAGCTTCACATGGACTTGAGCAGCTTACGAGACAACGGAGCGCAACGTGCATAGCATTTTGTTGTTATTATTGCCTGCACGGCTGTTGTGTTTCATCCTTTCTTTTTTTTTTCCATCGTGTACCTTTTGCGTTCGCGTAGAGGTGAGGCAGAGAGTGGGGGGGGGGAGGGGAGGGGTGCTGGCTTTCGCAGCTGGTCCGGTTCAATGACGTAAACGGATTAAGCTCGCAATGTTGGTAAACACAGCATCACCGTGCTGAAGGCAACAAGAGGGAGGATTTAATGCATCCCATTTCGTCTCCTTCTTAGCATCGTGCTTCATCTCGCAAACACACCGCGAACCGTTCCCACCGTGCACGGCGTTGAACACGTTGAAATTTAGTGGGAAAGAGCGGCACTCCGGTTGCGCGTTTTTGGACTTCCAGGTGGTTGCGAAGATGAAATTGGTGATTTGTTAGCAAAAAGTTGCCCGAAAGGAAAAAGGCACATCATTCGCGCCAATCGCGACGTACCTCAACATACTCGGGAAGCATGGGAAGCTTGCATGGAAAAGCTGTTCTCTCGTCCTACGGGCGGTAATGTCAATGTTAAATGTGTTGGAAAACTCTTCCCTTTTTACATATTTCTGAGCGTTGAGTGAATGAAACAAAGTGCTAAATCGTTGTTTTGTGATTCCGTTGTGACTGCATGCGAGAGTTCTTTAGGGTAGTGAAAAGGGTGGCGGGGGGGAGGGCTTCCATGTCAGCCACCTGCGTTATGCGTCGTGCTGATGATGGTTGCGTCTTGTTAGCCTTGTTTTGCCCTAAATTTTTTCGTGTTCCTCCCATATAAGGTCATAAATTTGTGTTAGTGGCTCTCACAGCAATGTCACCAATGCGGAGGCAGGCGTGTGTGTTCACGCGTGTGTTCGCACAGTCCGGAACGCGTACGAAAATGGTCCATTGGGGATGCATCTATAATTCATACATATATTGACGTATGAAAACTAAAAGAGCGTTCCGACGCTGTGTGCATGGCAGGGAGGAAATTTGATGGACAGCCGGAACGTATTATGGTGACGATGTGCTGTCCGCAACCGTGTCCGCAACTGTCATTCATTAATTGAAGATCAGTGGATTGATTGAAACGTAGTACTACTAGTGGTTCATTTTTTATCATTGAACAAAACACAGTTAAAAACTTATTAAAAAACAATTAGAATAATGTGTTTGAGGTAGCTTTATAAAGAAGGGTCAATATTGACTCTTCTGCCAAAAGCGCACCCCAAAACCGTCTTGCAAAGAAATTAAAAGTTGAAATAGAAAACGTGCAGCAGCATTGCGGAAGAACTACCCTAGCTACTCGGTGGAAAGGTTATGCAAAAAAAAAATGCAAGCAATTTCAAGCAATAAAGCAAAGTCACGTCGCTTTATGTCGTTAGAAGTTTCCTTTCGGGCTTCAGGTTCCCTTGGCCGTTTTGTGCACTTCGCCTTGTGTGTGTGTGTGTGGGGGAGGGGGGTGTTCCACAGCGGATTCTTATTTCCTTATAAAAAGAAGAACATCTCCCACCACTCGCTCTCTATACTTGTGGTAGATGACGTTTTCCGATGAGGACGATAAACCGTCCGCTGGCGTTGTATATTCCACTTCGGGCAGGACCGTTTTTATTCGGGAATGTGGCAGTTGAGTGTTCTAGCGGGTGGAGCAGAGTGGGGAGGTATGTACACAGTTAAACTCCGGGGTGTAGGAAGGGGGAGGGGGGAGATTTTTTGTTTTGTCCCTGTTAGATTTGCCTGCTTTTGTTTTTTGAAAGGCAGAAGGCATATTGTCGTACGGCCGATATGCGTTTTCCTTAGTTTTTTTTTGTTTTTTGTTGAGAAGGGCGGGCAAAGGTACGGGGTGTTGGGGCTGTTGTGTTTGAACTGCACGACGTTCGAGTGTGTCGAGGCGGGCCGTCTCTCTTAGCATGCGGGTCCGCGCGTTTCCCGGGGACGACTTCTTGGTCGAAACGCATTGCGCGAATTCTGCGACGTTTCGTGTTCGTGACTTTCATGCACAACAAACACGCGGCCCGGGCGGAAGAAAGGAGAAATTATATTTAAAAGAAAGATTAGACACAAGGGGCGGGCGGAGGTCCGATTTCGGAACCGTTGCCTGAACCTTTCAACTGTGCCCCTCGGCCTACGTTTGCGAGGCTTAGGAGGGAGCAAGAATGATGTGATGCAGGATGTTTAACAGAAGCTTCCGGCGTTTTCGAAACCGTTTTTTTCGGCTGGTCTTTCGTTCTTAATTCGGTTTTTAGCGACCCTTCCGGTGTGTGTGTGTGTGCCGCTGCAAAGTCCTTTTTCATATGGTTTCGTTGGATGAATAATGCTAGGTAGAACGTCGAACGACCGAGAGTGGTAGAGAGTGAGAACGAAAGCGCAAATATACGGAGAACCACGTGCCACCACGTGTGCGATGAATTTTCGAACCCGAAGCACATTCAACATTCGACCAGTTTTGTGGAAGTGGATCAGAGAGGCTACCGGGGGGTTTAGGGACGTGTTTCTCCACGTTCGACTCAATCAATTATGCGTCCCATGGCGCCTGGTGTACCGTGCTTGTGGTGTACCTTATGTGCTTCCAGTAAGTGTGTGTGTGTGTGTTTTTTTTGGTGTGGAAAACCTAAGGACATTCTGGGTGGGATTTTTAGACGTTGTAGAGCGGTTTAACGAAGGTTGATATCATGGAAAAACTTTTGGAAAACAAGCGCTGTACTGCAATCGGGAAAAGTAAAAGTTGATCGATTAAAAATAAACATATTTAAATTTTATTGAAATCACTGTGTCTTTAATCATATTAATAACACGCTCACAAGACATCGTGCAGTACAACGCGGAATGCAAAGAAAGTTGTCCAGCCTTGCGTCAGCCTTTCCCCTTCTCTTCGGGACACTAGCCGGCATGCCACTTTATGGTGAGGATTCCCGTGAATTGTTGTCCAGTCCCCGATGACGCAAACTGTTGCCCCGGAACTGCTGTCTGGATGTTGTACGGACAAATCTCTCGCTCCCTTCCCGAACCGTCCGTCGTAGGCAACATTTATTTGCGTAGCAAACATCCATCCTTGAGCGCGCTGGTTTATTGAAATGTCGTCGCTTGGTTTGTCGGTGTAGCACCGTTTTGCATAAATATGCGCTAAACGATCATCACTGTGTATGTGTGTGTGTGTGTGTGTGTGTGTGTGTGTGTGTGTGTGTGTGTGTG
>KB670903.1:228990-272448 GCA_000349105.1 Anopheles epiroticus
CCCCCCTCTCCCTCTCTGCATATTCCAGTTTTGCGCGTTAGAAAACTGGCGTTTTCAAGTGGACGAGGTCAGTTAGTGAAGCGTATGAAGCTCTGTATATTTATGTGCGTCTGCTGTGTGTATGCGTAGTTGTGCGTTTATTTAGTTTGCACCCGCTTCCTCCCCTGCCTGCTCGCCGGTGTGCGATTTTTGATTTGTTGTGTCTTTTTCTTTCGGCAGCCCCGGGAAGTTGAACGAACCTTGGCCACATCTTTCCCATGCTGCCAAGGTCTCTCACGATTGGCGCGGAAACGATTCGCTAATTTCCGCCTTCTGTCGGTAAAGTTGGTGTTTGGTGAGGTGGGGGAGAGGGAGAAGCGAGGTGGTGGGGAGGGGAGGGGGTTGTGCAAAAATCTCAACCAAACACACGCACACCAACCACCGTTGATGGAGTAAGAAACGGTCTGATTTTTTTTTTTTTTTTTCTGTTGTTGTTGCCAACCGGCAATTCCCGCGGAATTATGAGCGCGAACGTTGACGTTGCGTGCGTGAACTTGGAACAGTCTGCAAGAAGCAAACATAACAAAAAAAACAGATCGAACACACAAACAAAATGCGATCGCGATGCGATATGCTCAGTGACTGGTGTATGTGTCTGTGTGTGCGCTGTCTTGGAGAGTGTATTATTTTTCTTTAGAGTATTTATGAGTTGTATTTGAACTTTTTTTTTCTTCTCTCCCTCGCCTCTATCACATCCAGCCACCGAAATGGTTGCGATGTTGCAAAATTTTGCCACAAATGTAAAAGATACAAATCATTCTTTCTTTTCTATTCTTGCTGCTTACGTTTTCGTGCCTTCGAACATTCGCTTTATGGAGACGCGGGCGAATAAATGTTTGTTGCGTAGCAAAACAGAGTATTTTTGGCGTACATTCGCGCACAACGCACAGCGAATGGTGATGAACGATCGGTTCAAAGTATTGGCGATTTCTTACCTTTTTTTTACCCAAACACGTTGTTTGGGAGTGGTGAAGGTTTTGTTCGCTAGCAAACTTCCTCCGGGGAAGCGGGGCCGAATAGCACAGTAGTGTGATCGTCCCTGCAGAACGGGCGGTGAGTAATTAGAATGTTTTTACAGAGTGCGGTTTTTGGAAACAGATGTTAATGGATCGGTTTGTTTTTGGAGTTAGCACTTGCTTTTCCGCATTCCAGGTTTCGCGGTTTGGTGATTGTGCGCCTTTCTGCCATCTTCTGCCAGCATTCACCAGGCGTTGGTAATTGTAAATGCATTTTATTCCGATTTGTTGATGTTTTCTTTTATACCTTTTGAATACTTATAGTATCTTGTTACTTTGCGATGGTTGAAGCATATTTCTAATTTTTTTTTCTTTTATACCAAAACGCAACGATTTAATGACTTGTATTTTGTAAACTAAAAAATGTATACTTTTTTGTTATTTTTTTTTTAAATCAATGTCGCCATTGAAACAACTTATAAAACATGTTGATTGCACATTTCGAATTAAGGTATCTTCTGTTTCAAAATCGGTTAATTCAGAGAGGAAAAGCAGTAGTATGTTGCTGTGCCACTCAATCGCAATTATTATTGCAAATGTTTTTTTTATTTATGGTCATTAACTGTCCAATTGTTCCGTTTTGTTTATTAAGAAAATGTTGTTTCTCCGTTACCAAACTAAACTGTGCGAAAAGTCCTAGAGGAAAGTGACAAATTCTAGTGTGGCTAATGCAATGAAACGAGTTATGACTAATCCAAAATTTTGGTTCGCTTGTTGTTTTAACATTTTATCTTATTCAATCATATCATTAATACTGAATTGCTATGGATAATAATTTGAATAGCAATTTATCGTGCGATCTCAAATTATGCTAAACAGATCGCAAAATGTCCTGATAACTACTGATTTTACCGTACGATTTAAAGGAAGGGCAAAAATGCATTAAATTTATAACAAAAAATAACGAACCACTACCCAAGCAGCATGATTTTGCACCAGCTCTATGCGTTGTTGAACGAGCGGTTTGCAAAAATCGAGCGAAACGCCAACGCATACAGCATCTTCTTAATTACTAAAACAAACACACTCACACACACACATATTCCGCCCAACACCGTGTGCTTCGTTGAGTCAGACGGTCGGCTTTAGAGCAACTTTCATCATTCGTGCAGCGGTGGCGGAATTCGTGCTGTTTTCATTCAGTTTCTATTAGACCGCTTTGCATTAGCACTCACACACACACACACAAACACACACACATATGCGCGGTCCGGTAGCATCGCGAAAATTCGCGACCTAGGTATATTATACCTATGTTGCGAAATGCCCTGCAACTAGGTAAAGGGCGCACAAGTTACTTTTTGAGAGGGAGGGGGAGGAGGGAGAAATGGGTGAAAAATATGACTTGCATTGGTTTGTTGTGAAAAAAGATGGAGATACTATATTTCTGTGCTAGATTTAAACCATTTTCAATTTATAAATACACACAATTTAATTTTAATTTTCATTTCGTCTTCACTTAGATCAAGAACAGTTTCGGAATATTTTTCACTGCTGTACCTAAATTCTTACCTTACCATTTTTTTAAATTTAAATCTTACCATTTTTTTTTGCTTTTATTTTCTGCTGCGAATGAATCAGTGCTCTAAATTGTTGCGAAAAATATCCCCCACCCACTGTCAAATCGCGAATATATCTCGGTTATATTTGTGGAGGCGGTTAGAGGTTGCATGTTGTTTATTGTGATCTGAAGACGTGTTTGCGTTGCTTCCCTTTTCCGATATGCTGCCGGCCTCTGGCACTGGCGACTCTGGCTCGGCCAGCAGGACATAGAAAGAAGATAAAGATGTAGGAAAAGAAAAGAAAACATAAACGGACATCATCCAAAGTGTGGATGCTGTAGCTCTGTTGCTACTGTTTTGACCTCAACGCTGGGGCGACCTCTCACATATCGAGGTTTTATTTGCGGATTTTGCGGTCGCGTTGTGCGGATGCCCCTTTTTGGTCAGTCCGTGGTGCTGCGACTTGGCGACCGGGGTGGGTTTTTGGGGGACGAGAAGCCGATGTTTGCTAAAAATATGCTCATCCAATTCAATTCGGTGATTTTACGTTGGTGGTGGTGCATGCGCCCTTCTCCCCAATCCGAGTGGTGTTTGTGTCCTCAATCTCTATTGTGCCTTTATCTGAGCTGCACATGGAATTGAGCGGTTTTGAGCTGGTAACGCAACAGGCAGCAACAACTCTTCTGGCGCAGAGGGAAAGAGAGACCTGTGGTGTACAATAACACTCGGCTGCTGCCATCTAGATGTTTGTGAGCCACGAGGCCAGCTTTTCATTGGCACCGCGCGGTTTGTGACGCATGTTTGTTTGTTTGTGCTGCTGCTGCTGCTGTTGTGTAGTGGTTAGTTCGAGGGTACTGTGTGAGTGTACTGGTTGATAAGCCGCCGGTGGGTTGTGTTTTTCATCTCACCAAACTGTGTTCAATGCACAATATTCCAAACGAATGACAAGGTTCAAAGAAGGTTTTAGGGAAGAAATCCATTTTTTGTGATACTTCAGGATTGTGGAATTGTTTTATCTGCTTGTAGTTATTGGACAAAAAGATGTATTTGGTTTTGAAAGGTTGTTTTGGAGTATTTTCATTTGGAGCCTTTTTTATTTCCTAGACTTTTTTTTTGTTTTCTTGCGAATGGTTTTGTTTTAGTTTTTTTTTTAATGTAAAATGACTTTTATTTTACTCATGTTCTGAAGATATGATATGAAAACATTTTTTAACTTTTTCATAGCAAGACTTATTCAGTTTTTAATTTCGTTTTTTCAAACGTTTTGTCCCCTTTCTATTTTTAATATGTTGAATGAAATATAATGTTAGAAATAGAACTTTTTTCATTTGAAATTAGATTATGCCGTTTCAAAATTATATTTTTCAATAGTTTTATTGTCTTATCAAAGCGTGCGTTAGGTGTTACAAGCAATTTTTAGAATTTAAATA
Source organism: Anopheles epiroticus (assembly GCA_000349105.1). Taxonomy (NCBI): domain Eukaryota; kingdom Metazoa; phylum Arthropoda; class Insecta; order Diptera; family Culicidae; genus Anopheles; species Anopheles epiroticus. The sequence continues at coordinate 232,978 of KB670903.1, forward strand.
CCATTTTTCTCCTTTGTCAAAAAAAAAAAATTATGCCGAATGTTTAAATTAAGCTTTTCTGTTTAAATTTTGGGTTGCTATGAGCGTAGTTTTTAATTGAAATTCTCATTATACATAAGGTATTTTGCATAACAAACAAGAAATTACATTTGTGTCTGTATTAGAGGTCTGAAAACCTTCAAAACGCTTAATTTCTGATATTGTTCATTGTATTTATTGTTTTTATTTGATTGAATTTTAATGACTGGAATTGCAACAAGCATATTTTGACGATAATTTTTAGTTCGCTTATTTTTGTTTTTTTTTTTGCTTTAAGATTGTAACGAAAAATTATGCGAAAACTGGCTTTAGACAGGTTTGGTTTGAAAAATAAGTATTTTTTCGCCTCACTGTAAATTAATGTGTACTTTAAGCGTAATTATTCCGCACCGTTCAGAAACGAAAATCACACTCGTACAGGCAAAGCTCAGTCATGTGAAAACTCAGTCCCAATTTCGTCCCATTTCAATAGTCCTTTGAAGGGTTTGTCGCAGTCTCGGTGCGACATCTCAACACCCCTGATCCTTGCAGTCCTTTTCTGCCTTTTGTTTTCCTCTGTCATATAATGGGTTAAAATGGGTTGAGTTTATTTTTCGTCCATTTAATTTCTAATGCCTTCTGTGCCGCTCGTCGTCGCGGTGATGCCGGATAAAGGTGCAACCGTTTCCGGCATCATTTACCATGCCATAATAGTAATCAAGCAGTCGTGCGGGGTGGTGGTGTGGGCGTTTTGTGTAGGACGGAGACATGCGGGAAAATAAAATGAAAAAAAAAAAAAAAACAGCAAGAAAAGTCGGCAGGCGGCGGCACACTGGCAAAGTTGGCGAAACGGCGATGATGCTCACAAAGATGATGATGATGATGATGTTACTGAAGTGAAAATTGGATAACTTTTACCAATCTGTTTTTCTTCGCATCGGTGCTCTCTTGCTGTGCTCGCCGCCCGTCAATGGCAGTAAGAGGAATACGCTGCGTAGGTCATGGGAAATATTACACTCTCTGTTTGTGTGTGAGTGCACGCCCGTCTGTTTGGCCATTTTGGCCATTTCCCTTAGCTCCAGCCCGCCAGCCCTCGCGCCCACACGGAAAACACAGGAAAGGACCGGCCGGTCTAGCGGATTCTGGTTGGGGTTTGGTCTTAAAACATGGAAAAAGGTAACCCAAACGCAGCAGGTGGAGCGACCGCAGCAGAACGGCTCTTCCTCTCGTTCAGTTTAAGGTCGTTGATTTTTGGGAAATGTTGTTCATGGTTCGAGGCGCCCTTTTTTTGTTTGTTAATTTTATTCCCCCCCCCCCCCCCTCCCCCTACACTTAATGTGTGTGGCTGTGCCTCAAATCTGTGCAACTCCCGTGGTGCCTTTGTGAAGTTGAAAACCGTCGCCTTTTCGCCAATATTTAACGTGCATTACAGAACATACACAGCCGCACTGCCTCAGCACCCTATGGTGTGCAGTGTGTGTGGGTGTGCGTACGTGTGTGTCTATGCTCGGTTGTGGGACAAGGTTTGTTTTTCTTTTCTGGTGTAGCAAGGAACCGAAATCTCCAAAAACAAGAATTACTATTGGCATACGAGAGGCAAAACAAAACAGTGCCTCTCCCTACACATACATTGAGCATAGGAGGAAAAGAAGAAGAAGAAAAAGGTAAACAAAGTTTGTTCTAACATGTAGCATTGAAGCGCTGTCCCCGCGGGGGACAAGATGTGAAGTATCTACACGTGGAATGTTTGTTACACCTTAAAATACTTTTTACGTGCGTGCTAACTGATGCGTCTTTAGCTTTTTCTTTTAGAGCATGTGTGCTTTTCATGTGCCTGTTGGGGGAGGATTTTCAATGGGCAAAGTTTTCCTCTCTTATTTGCAAGTTGTGCATCTCTCTTTGTTTCTGTTCTGTTTTTTTCCTCAATTTTGTTTAAATTTTTTCAAATATTTAATGTGTTTTTTATGGTTTTTTTGTTTTGAAAGTATCATTAAATTCATGTTCTTTGAATAAATTTAAAGTATTCGTATAAAATATCCTATGTCGATTACCCATGAGCACATTTTACTGTAAATTTGTGCTATGGTTGATGTTTACTTAATGCATTGTTTTTTTGTTTTTATTATCGAGTTTGTTTCTGTTTTTTACGCTTTATTTATTTATTTTTCTTTTGTTTTTTTCTGCTTCATTTTTTATTAGTTTGCTTCTGAGTATGTTCATAGTGTTATTGTAATCTTAATATCTAACAAATATGGTATTTAGTTCCCAGTTTAGTTTTTCTCATTTCCTGAATATTTTTCAAAAAATATCAAAACCTGCACATACTTTTAGTTACGAGCCTTTTTTGCAATCGTTTTCAAAATTGCTACTCATCTCACTGCCCATTGATTGTCCGCTTCTAAAATTGGGTTTTGGGTCGGTTAGGGGCTTCGGTTCGATTCGAAATGAAGCAACAACATAAATAAGGCAAAAATAAAAACCGCTGCGGCAGACCGATGTCCGGCTTCCGTATACCGGCAGGGGAACTGCGGCCAACGGAGAGACGGAGTGAATCCGTCAGCTCGGATTAAGTTTGACAAAGTGTGTGACATCGCTTGTCAGTTTGTGTTTCGCTTGGCGCGTTTCTTACCGGCATCGTTCGAACCCGCCGACCCACCACGACAGACGAAATAATGTCATTGGAAAAGACGCGGCGGTCTCGGGGTCACATCGGAGGTTGTAGGTTTTCCATTTCTCTTGTTTTTTTGGTCTGCCTGGCGGGTCTACCCGCTGAGGGAGTGATTTTTATGGTTGACCTCAGTGTCGATGGAGGGGTGCGTCATAAGGTTTTGATTTTGTGTCCGTGTGTGTGTGTGTTGTGTTTTGGGGAGTGACTTGAGCTTCCTTGAGAGTGACTGGTATCTTTATTTGGATTTGAAGATTGTGATCTTTCCGAGTGGGGTTTGGAAAAGCCGGTGAAAGATGCAATCGAGGCCGTTTCCCCTCTGCATTTGTTTTATTGCTCAGAATGGGGACGATAACGCATGTTGCGAGGGGCATTTATTTTAAGGCTCTCTTTTTGCCCTTTGAATGATTGGAATGAACAGTCTTGCGAACCCCTCACGCCTATAGTTGGTTTGCAGCTGCTGCCTCGTTGATGGATCCCTTCTGGAGGCTCAGGAAATTGATTCTTTCGCGTTTTTGGTGCATTTTTCTGTTCGAAATGCGATAAGTTTCTTCTCCAGCTGTAATTCTTAAGCAGACGGCACGCTCGGCTATGCAACTACACCCCAATGGCGGGTGATGCTGGTCATCCCCCGCCCCCGCCACCGACAATGCTAAAAATATCGCGTCACCCCAATTGGGAAAATAGATCGTGCCAGTTCTTCTATTTTTCCTTTCAAACCAACAGAGCCCTCTCCCTGACCGGAAAGGGCACGTGTCTATCACTTTTGCTGCGTTAAATAATGGGGAGCAGAAGAGACGGATTAGAAACATGCACATTGGCACGCACACATGGCGCTCATTTCTTGCGTTTAGTGGGAGTGAGACGAGAGAACGAAACAAAACAAACAAAACCGGCTGGGAAGTGATGCAAATACCTTCGGTTTTCTTGGAATAGTTGGGTGAAATGGGAAACAGGAGGGGAAGAGGATGGTTTAGTGCGTGATGTGTTGTGGGGTGACTCAAATTACTTGAAGGCTCATTTACGTGTGTTGCATCAATCAAGTGGCAGTAAAGCTGTTAAGAGATGGGACAGTATGGTTGTTTTTAAATTTCGATTAAAATAATTGACGAGAGAAACAAAACTCAACAAGTAAGTTAAGAAAGAAATTTTTAATAGCAGTAAACAATATTGTAATAATTATAGTAATTGAACGCGATTTTTAGTATTTTTTCTTGCCTATGTATTGGTCGTCAACTAAGCAATAAAAAAACAGATCTTGAACGTATAAATTTGAAACCCTTTAGCTTGACAATGATTTAGCATAGTGAATTGAATAAAAGTTCATTGAAATGTACGAATAGGAAACAAATGTGTACAAACCATAATGTTGTACATAAAGCTCTATTTTTTTTTTAATTTGAAAAGGACTACAGTACACAAACAAAGTTTTATAGCTTCGTATTTCATAAGCAATACGGTTTGTATGTTTTTAAAATTGAAAAGGAATTTCTAGCAGAATACAGTTTTTATTCAGTGAAAGTTTAATTCAGTGAAGTTCATATTTCAGTGAAATATATATGCAAAAGAAATCGATTCATTAATTTAAATAATAATAAAATAATGAGTTGTGTAATTGAATGATTACATTAAATTCAAATTCAATTTCATTTACCAATACGCATGGTGTTTAAAATGAACAGTAAAAATAAATAATTCTGATTCGTTCACTGATTTCATCGAATATCATATCGAAAATCATCAATAGAGTAGCGATATATTGGATCATCTTGAAATATTGTACTAGTTATATTAAATGAGGTCTTAGATGTTTCCTTGCTTAAAATTTCCCAGATGCCCCAGATACACCTCAGACCACAATCTTCCCATTTAGGGTAAATGTGCTTACGGGTGTTTAAACTTTTCCGGATAAAAGTTGACACACGGAACATAATCCTGCCGTTCCAATACACACACACACACACACGCACGCGGGTGTTTGCGATTTTAATTATTCCAGCCCAAACATTGCCGTCAAGCCCTACCTCCCGTCACCCTTTTGCATTGATTTATAGTCGCTTGCCGCTAGTGTGAAGCGCTCGAGAGATGCAAACCTCTGAACTGAAGCATATCGCGTTCCACTCTGCTGTGTGTATATATGTGTGTGTGTGTAATATCCTTAACTTTATGCCGCATTAAATCTTCTTCCCGAGCGCGGGCGCGCACATTTCGCACAAGACACGCAATTGTGCTCCGGGTATAAAGTTTCCCGTCAACTCGTTTTTTTTTCTTCGCCCGACTTGTAACTTGTGCGGCAAGGAGATGCATTTCAGTGCAGAATACATTCAAACTCACACATTCGCCTTGCCCGACATCTTCTGAGGTCGTCCTGAAGACGAGGAACACGGCACTGGATGGTGGTTGTGGTGTGTTTTGTTCGGTGCGATATGGCGTGCAGTGTTTCATGGTTTATCCTTTTTGCCTTCGGTTTGGAACGCATCGGGAAGCGGGAAGGACCATTGGAGGATTGGGAAGACGCACGAAGCCACGAATATAAAGTGTTCAATTTCATTAGCGAAATCCAATCTGCACAACGGCCGCCGCACGCCGAACGTCGTCGTACGGTTGGGCAAAGGTGTCCTCGCTTCATCGTCGCGAGATCACTCTCTCTCTCTTTCTTTCTTCCTTCATGCAGACGATAATCAGTAGCTGATGCACTTGATTTTGCATGCGCACAGCTCCTCGTCTGCATTTCGGCCAGAAGTGCTGGTAGGGAGGGGGAAAATTATGATTCCACCGCTATATGACTTCCAACCGTGCCACTGGGCGAACAAACGATGAACTATGTGCATTTGCTTTCGGCGTCTGAGAGACAGACTCAGACTCCTTACTGTGCACACCTTACCGGACGACCCGGTACGAACCGACTCCGGTGCCGGTGTGTGCGCTATTTTACCCATAAACCTGAGGCGATTCGATTACGAGCGCTGGTTTGTGCGAGACGTGCTTCAATTTAGTGCACATTTTCTGTATTCCATTTTTACTCGATCTCCTCCCATGTTCTGCATTAGAAGGCTGATGTATGATGTATAGGGCGCGTCTCGGCACACACTGTGCTGGAAAAACTTTCCCCAACGGCTATCCACTTGTATCCAACGAAGCTAGTGTCCTGTTTTTTTGTGTCTGCTTTTGCACCGCCAGCTCGGCATCCTTTTCGGCTCTTTTTTTGTCGAGCTCAGGGAATGCTCTTGGCTTGCCCAGAAATTAGTCGGATCGTTGCTGATAAACAAAAGTGTATGTGCTGTTGCAAAAGGTGTGCAAAAGGGAGAGATTCTCACAACATCCCTTACACCAGAGACTTCCCTCTTGTGACAGCAGCACGCTTTGTGGCGGTGGATTTGAAGGATGTCAATTTTCTATCCTCAGCTGCCAGACGAGTGAAAACGGCGTTTGGTTTGCGTGCCGAAGGTACTTTGCTTCCAACCGCACACACACACACACACCGGGAGAAAAAAAAACTTCTTCATTTCACCGTTTGCTGGGTGAATAATGTGTTGTAGCAAAGAACACCGTGAAAGAAGCAAAAAAAACGTCATGGATTAGTTAATTGAGGTTAGATCAAGGGAGCTTAGCAAGATTTAGTGAAGCAAGAGGATTTGAGGATGGAGCGCAAAAGCGTTTTGGGGCAGCACAGGGGCCAAAGCAGTTTGTTTCGGACGGATTTGCCGCTCGTTTGGAGTCACGTCTTTTAGGGTGAAGATGCCCGAGTGCCGAACGTTTCAATTAAACAGGAACTTTCCGTAAAAGAGATGCGTTGTTTCGTAAATAGTTTTATAGGATAGAAAGTGTTTAACGAGGGATAGTAGTGTTGGATGAGGGGGTTTTACTCGATGAGATGTAACAATTTGTCTTAAACGAATTGGACACTGCAAAAAGATGATATATCTCTTCGGAGGATCAATCAATCAAATCAATCATCACAATATCATTGAGATCTCAATCTAACAAGAAAATTACTTTTTTCTGGAGGGTGCATAATGAGAGATAGTATTTTCGAATGAAATAGTTTTGGTTGTTAAGTCTAACGTATTTCACAAAAAAATAATAAAGCGAAAGTATAATTGCTTGTGTCATAATTAAATTATCATTTGTCAGATAATAACACAATACCAGTTCACACTACAACCTTAATTCTGAAGGTTAGAAGGCAGATAATAACACAATACCAGTTCACACTACAACCTTAATTCTTTAAAAGTTCCTTAAGCGTATTCAATACTGTTTTCGGGTTTTGTGAAATTAAAAGCTAGTATTGTGATATAATCTAAAATATGTTGTTGTGGTTTTTTGTTCGAAAGAGATCGCTTTGTATTATCGGATAAAACGGGTTGCATTGATGAGGTGAAAACATCTTTTGCCAGATAATATCGCAATACCTTTTAATGATATAAAACTTTTTTTGAAGTTTGAATAAACTGCCTCGCCAATTCGTTATCAGTTAGTCGGTATAACTTTAATGTAATATAATTTTTTGCTGATATGTGCTTAAATTATGCTATTATCTAACAAAGTTTACCTTTTTATCTTCATTTGCTCGGTGGATTCTCTATCTACTTCATTTACTTAATCTGCTAGAATTTTTTCGCTCAAATAGGGATATCTCAGAAGAGAGAGCGAAAAGATCACTGTATCGCAAACGATCAAAGTTACACACTAGTTTCGCTTCTTCCTTCCGTCTCCACATAAGCGCCCATATCTGATTAGAATTCAAGGTCGCTTCGCCGCTTGAAATGCTCCTCTTCCTCGGTAATCGCTAGTAGTAACCGCGATCCAATCAGCCAGTGTGCGCGTTACTCTTCGCTTGCCGGTTCGATTTCACTCAGCATCTGTTGGTTTGAGTGATCGTTTCAACGGTGTACTGTCGCATGTCTCAACATATTTTGACATTTTAACACTCCATCTCCCTCTGCACCACAGATTATATTCTTATCGTCCGATCGTGTGTGCATGTGGGCATCCGTGACTGGTACCAGCTGATTTGCCTCGAAGCGCAGAAACATTGGTGAATTGGTGAGAATGGGAGGCTGGGGAAGCAGGCTCAGTGTGTGGGACACAGTATCGGCTCGCGTCGTATTGAGGCAATCGCATCGATTGATCTAATTTAGGATGCTGATTTATGCGCAGACCGACAGCAGCAGCAGCAGTGGGGTTGGTGTGTTGTGATTATGATTCTTTTCGGGTAGATCTCTTGCGGTGGTGTACTCGATTTGCATGTGTTGGTGCCGGATAGGAGGGATCCGAACTGTCTCTTACCAAGACTTGTACCGCAGTGGTAGAATATGCTAAGCAAATCCGATCAGCTGGTTGTGAGAGATGAACGGAGAGAAGGAGAGTCTACATTGGATTGGAAAAGTGTGTCGTAGTGATGTCTCTGTGGGTGGTCACGACTAGAAACTTGTTTAAATTGAATGCTATGAATCCCATTAAATTCGTATTAGTAATTAGGTATTGTTTAAAGGAACGAGTTAACGTATCCGTGTTTCTTTGTTACTTTTGGGCTTGACCAATAATTTTAATAATAAAGCAGTTTTGTCAGTTTTCCTATCGATGTCCGCTATTATAAAAACAAATTTTAATATGAGTGCTTTTCACTTTCCTGTTGTACAGCCCTGGAAAGGAGAAAATATGAAACTTAATATATATGTATTGCAATTTTTTTTCAGTTATCTCTTACAAATACATCCTTTTTATGTAAGACTGTCAAGCTAAAATCTTTACCGAAGTAAAATTGTCAAATTAGCCTCTTTACACGAACCATAATTTATTAAAATGATAAAAAGCATAACACCCTAGAATCAGTGAATATGAACCCAACATGAAAGAAAATTAATCTTTATTTATCAGTTGATTGATTCACTTAGCTTGTTCCTTTTTGTAAACGCTTAACCTTAATTCAGATTTATTCGAAAGTTATACAACTTAAGGCAAAGATACTAAATTATTTTATCTTCGCTGTGAGGTTCACAAAATATAAGAATATGAACTAAAACAATAAAATATTGTTTATTTTCTAGTTTTAACAAATTTTACTTTATTTATTTAGTGGTTAAATAATTTTAACAGTGGATAAAAAATTGTTTATTTTTATATGCACGGTTGAGGAACTAAGGATGGAACCCTTGCAAGAAACAATTAATTTTTTAGAATCTTCAGCTCTCACTTACCCAACTTTCTTAGTATTTTGTGTTTGCTTCTCGATTAAAACGTTTGCATACCACGGGAAAAATGTTTATAATTAATTTTCTCCATCATATTTACCATTACTCCTTCGGGGACTTTCCCTCTCAGTCCATCGGTTCCATCGATTCCGCGTATTCAATTTTACCTTCGGCTTCATTGATCGAAATCTTGCATGTTCGATACGTTGGCTTCAAAACAAAAGTCCCATTGATTATGGAATCTACCAGCCCTTCTCTTTCGTGTGGTGGTGTCACAGCAGGGTGGGGGGTCTGCTTTGAAGCATAGTAGCAAAAGCAACAGCGGGGTGGGCTTACCACGAATCGGAGAAGCCTTGAGACTCATTTACGTGGAAACTGTACTTATTTCGATCACCAGCCGTTGAAACTGGAGCTAGGAATGGCGGGTGACAGCGGTAGAGGCTCCAAGTTTCTGTAACTGCCTCCCCCCTCCCCGAAAATGGCTTTCCTCCTTGTAAGTAAGGGAAACCCCGATTCGGTTTTTCCGCGGACCCCACAAATGTACGACCCAAAATTCAAACACGCAGCATCAAACGTGCGGCGCTCGGCAAATGGTTCCAGGAAATGCTGGGACGTTATTAATATGCCACAAACACGTTTGAAACTCATCCCCGACGCACGTCCTGGCATCGTTCCTGGGGAACGCGGGAAAACACGAACTTTCCAAACAGTTGGATGTTTGTGTGTTTTGGCGCCGAATTTTCCTTCCTAGATGGATTGCTGGCCGTCGTATTTTGACAGCTGCGAGTGTTTTTGCACACACTGTGCGGACGGGAAGTGTCTACCGTCGGTTGGAACAGGCGGTGCGTGTGGGTAGAAGAGTGGTCAATTGCGTCATATGCAAGTACGTACTAAATTTGAAATGGAATAGCATTAGAGTGCGTAGGCTTTGTCTCACTCGGTCGTTTTGGTTGGCCAGCGGAAGGCGGCAGACCGGAAGAGTCTCCGTCGCAGACCCGGGCAGCCCCTAGTCACCCAGAAGAAGTCGTTCCCTTTGGCCTTTTTTTTGCTTCCCTTTTTGGACGAAAAGAGTTTTAATTTTGTCCATCGTATGTGTGTACACTTTCTTAATAAAAAAAACAAGTCGGTAGAAACACTTCTTCCTTCTGCCCTCGCTTCCCGTTCGGCTTTGAGCCGTGTAAGTGTGTGCTCTATGCAAAATGGTGATTGGGCGCCAAGTCAAGCCCCGGGGCACGCCAAAAGCCGACCCCAAGATTTGCATAAGAATTGGTTGGTGAATATTAATTGGGTTTTGTGTGGCCCCTCCCTGCCGTACATTGTTGGATGCGGATTTGGAGGGGGGATGGGAGACACCGAGCTGGCGACACGACCAAACGTCTGCCTGGTGTTCCCACCGTGCTTGGACGTCTCCTGCGTCTTCGAACGCCACCGCCCTGAACCGGAGGAGGTCGCGTCACCCGAAGTACTTCGAGGCGAGCCGGTCGAGGGCGCGGTCAGTTGAGGGTGGTGTACTTTCCAAAAATAAGCACTCCAAACATGAAACAAAATCAACGTCACGAAAATAGAGTGAGCAAAAGGGAAAGAACGACAAAAAAACCCAAAACAAATATATTCTCTCTCCGTTCCCCGCGGGGCCATCGGTTTCCAGCCGTTTCCTCCTGCCCTGATGGGTTGATCCTGGCTGGCAGATCGATCGAGGCGCGAACGGAGCATGCATAATGGGGTGGCCGTCGGGAGGCATATTGCGCGCGAGCTTCTTCTGCTGCTGGGGTGGCGCCTTTTGTTTCACTGCCAGACTGCCATTTTCGTACTTCCGGCTGCTGCGGATGAAGATCTGACGGCGCCTTTTCGCCCGTCGTAACCGGATGTGTAGTACGCTCGGTTGATGAGCGCCCGGGGTTTTAACCGGCCAATCGAGGTTTGGGTGGTTTTTGGGGGAGGGGGGAGTGAATGTCAATGCTAGTCTATCAGTGGATGCTTTGGAGACGGGTGGGGGGTCCAAAAAAGGGGGCAATGACGCGACAACACTGCTGACGATGAGAACGGAAGTGTGTAGTCGGTTCGAAATCGGTTCCACGGAAGTGCTAGCGCTCAAGTGATATTTGCATGGCCGGTTAGGTGGCGTGCCTCTACGTCTGGGCGAGCATGATGTAATGGGACTGAAGTGAAGTTTTAGTAATGCTTACTCGAGTGAAGGAATTGAAATGAACCGAGCGGAGGAGAACGACAATCTGCAGACACGTTCGCTGTACTTTAAATATTAACATACAATTTTTTGTTTTGTTTCTTTCTAGGTAAGTGAAAAACGATCCTTCATCATGACGAACAATTTGATCAGATTATTGTCCGTAAGTTTGAGTTCTTTTCATTGCAACAATCCTCTATACTACGTTTTTTTACACCAGAAAAATGTAAGGAGTTGTTCTTTTTTTTGTAAATATTTAAACATGTACTGAATATATTTAAATAAGGGAATATTCGTTAAGAGAAATTCCGTTTCTAAAAAAAATATGTATAAAATAATTTTAGCTTTTGCTTGTCAATAAGTCAAAATCAACCGGTCAATTGTAAGTTTATGGTTGAATGTTATGATTGATGTAATTTTATGTAATGTCTTCATGGCGGTTTTTAAACTTTTTGCACGTAGTGATATTTCAAAGAATCTGTCTCACTTTTGCTTATAAGTATACTTTATCACGATATTTTTTTAGAAAAGTTCATTAACTTTTTGGAAAGTTTTTCGAACATTTATGCCGCTCTTGTCGTGTTGCCAATATATTGGTTTTAAAAGCTCTTTAACAGCATTTTCCATTTATTGAACATATTGTATGAGTTTATTAGTCGAATCTACGCGTTAAGAAAACGTATTACGTGCATCCCGGTACAGAAAGTTTAGAAACGGGACAGGGCTATTTATCAATTAATCGTAACCACGATCGGTGGACAGTTGCAAACTTCCGCAACGTGTCCCCTGCAGTGCAAGGAATGATGCTAATTGGCGAACCGGTGGCGATCCGCCCTCCCGTGCCCGGCGTTTGGCAAAATCTTTCAACCATTACTAGCCGCTATCACTTTAACCTTCTAGAGCCGCGGTAGTACGCAATATCTCGCTTCGAAGGAAAAAGTTAGACCTTCGACTAGAAGCTGCTACTTGCTCTGGTGCAAGGATAAAGTTTTCCTTCCCATCGTCTCTGCTAGCAGGATGCGGTTGAAGCTTCTCCTTTTTCGTTGCGAGAAGCCAAAAGAATGTTCCCAAAAATTAGCAACAAAATTAGACACAAGTTCTCTTCGTCGCGTTCGCAATGCGTAATAACGGCGTGGTTTAATTAAAAGGTCGTCCTGTCTCATGCTCGGTCAGATTTTGCACGCGCATTTTGGGTGCAGTTTTGGTTGAGTTTGGTCGGCTGCTGTTTTTTTTTTGTTGAAACTTTGCTCAAAAGACCAGGGAGATATTGTGTTTGGTGAGGGTAAAAGTGTTTTAGTCTTTAAAAATGTACGACTTAATTCAATTACAAACAGCCAGTTTGCTTACTTGGTATGGTTTATTTTTTTTTTTCTTGTTCACTTTAATTGCTTTAAATTTGCTGCTTTTTAGCAAGCATAGTGATGCCTACACATTTCAATATTTGTTTTTTTCCTTAATTCTACGAAAGAAACAAAATAAGTCTTTGGCTGTTCTGAAAAAAGCAGATTGTTTAATTTATTTGATTACAATGAATACTGCACAGTATCTTCAAAGTAAGCCTTCAATTTACTTTGATTAATGTAGTCTTACAAAACCCCCAAGAAACAAAATGGTAACTGGCAAGAAATGCTTCTGTTTTGTAAACTTTTCTCCAAATCATCGTTGGCCTTTTGCCTCTCTCTGAACTTCTTAGCTTTAGTTGGATGGATATTTTTTTCCTGGTGCTGGTGCACCAACTGGGTCCGATGGGGCCCGTTTCCGTGAAGCGAAAACGTAATAAGATCCTTTATTTTCCATTACTTCACCGCAGGCTTTTCCCTTTTTCCCGGACGTTCGGTTGCCTCGGGCGAAGATGAAACATTTCCGCTAATAGTTAGTTTTGGAGCTACTGCTGCGGCTGCTGTTGCAATCTTGGCAACACGGCATTGGCATTGGGTTCAATTCTCGCGCAACCATTTCATTTGCGCCTGTACCGACGACCCTCCTTCCCACGGGCTAATGGAGAGGTAAATAGAGCTCACGGTAAAGCTTCCCGTTTCCGTCGAAACGGGCGGCACGAGCGCTTTCCTTACCAAGAACGGTAGCGATGGAAAACTTAGAAAATGGTGATGATGGTTGTTTCTATGATTTTGCAAAGCGATAGCATTTTGGACAAAGCAGCTTGCCGGAAATGCTTTATATCGCATTGCAATGATTATAATCTGTCGTGCCAGAGCCGGAACGTGTGCATGGAAATTTGTGGAAGAAAGTTCAGCATAATAGAATTCGATACACTTGTTTGAATGCTTCGGGCGAAGTAGTTTTAAGTTTCATATTTTATTTTTACAAATTCTAGAATAAATAAGGTGTATCTTATCATCGATTGTTTCATTTGAAATAAAAAAAACAGTAAGAAATTCAAAACAGATAACTCAAGGATCCGACAAAATGAGTAACATAAAAAGCTTTGGACTCTCACAGCTCAATATGCACTATAATTAATAATGTAGCGGCAAAAAATAATTATTATACCTAGAAAATGAAAAGACTTTTTTACGTTTGGATTTTTAACTGTTTAATCTTATATTTCGACTCGTCAGGACCATTTGTTATTTTAATTTTAGATGCGTTTTCTAGTACCCTTTTTCATTCAGGTCTTTTCAACCTGAATGTTCACGAACTAGCTTGAAATTCCTTGTAAAGTGCTTTTCTCAGATGTGTGCGGTTTCTATAGCAAATAAGCATCTGAATAAACACTTCAACATTGCTGGAGCGCTTTATTCTGCGTTTATTTTTCGTTTGCCCGCCAAAGCGAACCCAACAACAGCGTTCGCCTCTCGGTTTTTGTCAACCGTTTTCGCCGTCCACAATCACGAAACTTCAATCTCCTTTCACCGGTAAAATGGCTGGGACTGCTGTCTCCAGGGCGCCCCCATATATGTGTGTGTGTGGGCTGCAACGATCTCCACGATGGCCAAACCTGTAGTTGTGTGGAATGGAAATAAATAAAAATTGATAACATGCATAAAATGGGCAGACGAAAGGCGCGACAAAGCACGGCCAGCAAACCACCGCCGCCCCGGTGCTTATCGTCGAAACAAACAAAAAAAAAAATGCAATTTGCGCGGCAATTGCCGTTGTTGCAGCGCAGGAGAATGGATGTGGTGTAGTGGCTGATGGTTTCGGTTTGCCATTTTTCACCTCCATTTGCAGATGCCATCCGTTCGTGGCAAGGGTGAAACCACTTTCCCACGCGAACGAGTTGGTTGGTTAATGTGCTTGGTTCACCTTTACGAACGCTTGTTGCACGCCGAAGGATGTTTTAAAAATTAGTTGTTTTGTTTTAATATTTTTTACACGCAAAACAAAGCAAAACCAAATTCGTTTCATCATATTTGTGTGCATAATTCATTCCTAAAAGTCAAAGGAACCTTTATTTTTTTCTTCGTTTAGTCTCAAGTTCGCTTTTACGGCTCATTTGGATTAACGGGCGTCGGAAAATGTTATATATTATAGCACCGTTTTATGTAAATGTTTGATTGATTACTAAAATCACCACAAGAAACGCTGTGAACCTTTTCAACCAGCTCACGATCATTGGAAAGGAAAACACGGCATGCAACGACAAACGAAATCCACTCGAGCCCATCGAGTTGGAAACCAAATAAAGCTTTTTTTCCCTTACTGCCGTGTAGCGTGGGTAGCTTGAAATGATACAATGATCGATTGTGATAGCACGTCGACGATCCGTTCCCTTGTTGCAGCTTTGGTAAATGGTGGGAAAATGGTGAATGTTTTTGCAACGTGTGTGTGTGTGTGAGCCGTGTCGCTATGGCTAAAGGAAAACCTAGGGAAGGGAAATTGAAATTCGACACCAGCGGGACGAAGAACAGCCATCTGTTTTCTTATGGCACTGACTGGTTAGTGATTGTGTTGATATTGCTGGTCCCGTGCAAGCCTACGCCAGTTTTGGTCGTTGAGTTCGGTGTACAAAGTAGCAGGAGGCCGTTTCTACCGAATAAAATGTACACTTAAAAAACAAAATACTTCGAGCAAGTATTTAAGTGCACAAACCCTTACCCCTTAGACATAAACATATAACTCCTTAAACAAATTAATTATTATGCCCAAGCTAAAACTGCCAACCACGTAAATTCAGTCACTAAATCTTACCGACCTGCTTCTGCTGTTTGAAAAATTGCTGTGTTTTTAATTCAAACTTGTTGTTCCTGCTCATCTTCTTTCCTTCTGCTCGATGGTTTCCTGAGTAGCCTAAATTATCGTCAGAGGAAGTTACACGAAATTTGCAACCACAACCCGTCGCGAGTACTTACTCAGTGGCCCTTGCTGTGACAAGGGGAGCCCATCGTACCTTTATCAAAGTAAACGTCACGTTCGGGAGGTGCGTTGGAAGCGGACTTCCTGGGCGGACTGGGCGGACGAGTGGTCGTGAGTTGTGCATTTTTACGTTTGGCGGACCACTTGTTTCACCAACAAGCTGCAGGGTAGCAGCTACTACTCGTTCGAAAAGTTTCCTCCTTTTTTTTTGGCCGTGCTGGAAAGCATCTTCAAGATGAAGAACGGTTTTTGAAGAAAGATTTCAGGATATCAGGTATAACTGCATCCAAAGTCGATTTCACAGGGGTCTGGCTTGAGTGTAAGGTCGCTGGAAGTTGAGATTACAGGCGGCTTTGCACACACAAAAAAAAAACAAGAACGGTGGTAGAGAAACAATTCGAAAAGATGAAAGCAAACAAAAAAAAAACAAGCACAGAGGCGCACTCTTCTTCGGGTTGAACTTTTCACTCCGCCGGGGAAAAGCGTGAGCGTGGGAAAAAACACAAATCAGCACAAGCACATGAATTTTGTCGAGCCGTGAGCTTGCTGGGCGATGTGTGTGTGTGTGTGTGTGCGCGCCCACCAGCTCGAGGGTTGTGTGACAAAAAAAGGGATCGTTAAAATGATAACATCTTAGTGGCTTGGAATCCCTCCCCCCCCCTCCCCTGGAATGTGAGGGAGTGTTTTTTTATGTTCTTGATGCAGTGTGATCCTTTTGCGATCTTTCGTTCTGCCAGTGTGGTCGGTTTCATAGGGCTATTGTTTGTTGTACCGTGTCCAAGTGTTGTTGAGCTCGTTGAGAATGCCAGCCAATCTTTTTCTGCTGTGTAACATTTCGTAGCTAGAATAGTAAAAGAAAGAGAGGTGTATCCTTTTGATGAGGAAGCAGAATGAATGAGACAAGCGAATGAACCATTTTCATGGAATGGTTTTGTATAACATGCTATGACGCATTCTAATGACATTTATGGTTTTAAAATTGAGTTTTAAAAGCTTGCTTTTTTAAATTATTTTTTCTATTCCTTATTATATGAATGACTTTTGTATGAAAGGTTTAACAGCTTAAATTAGTGAAATTGTTGCTTACCACTTGAAGTCTCTTGTAGTTTACACAATTAGCGGTTGGTGAGGTTTATTGGAATAACATTCTATTATTACTGTTACCAATGTGATGTTTGATGTACTTGAAATGGAAATTAGGCTGCACACAAGTACAAGCAAATTAGGCAACACACATCTTTAAACGTTCCCGAACACTATTGTAAAGAGAATAATATTTTTTAAAAACACTCCCGCATTCAAAATGGGAAAAATATAAAATGAGCAAAGTATATGTAGATAGCACAGAAGCTGAATAGAAAATCTAACCGCTTTGAAAATTTTATTTCAAAGTTCCTCGGTTTTTTTAAATAAAATAACAAAATTCAAATAACATTACAGCTTTTAAATATATTTGACTGTTCATGATTTTGTTTTTGTTAATTTGGATAATATTTAAAATAAAACGTTTGCACAGTAATTGACTTTGTAAACGAATGTAAACGGTAAAATGAAGAGTTTATGAGTGGTGAAGGAAGGAACATATTAAGATAATTTATTCTGCCATTTCACTGCGCAGTGGGATCAAACATGGAAAATGGCAAATTATGCTCTTCCCTCACCTCAGACAGTAATAAAGCACGGTAAACAAATCAGTTACCAATTGGTGGATGGCCCGATCGTTCCGCCCTACCGACCGGGAGGAGCAGGAATGTTTAAAACTATAATTTAGAGCCAAACTTTGCCAACCGCCATTACCCAAGTGTCTGTCTCGGGTGTGTGTGTGTGTGTCGCCTTGGGGTAAGATAATTGGCGAACTTCTTCTTCCACTCCTTTTCCCGCGGCTAATGGGCAAAATAGTTGTGAAATTATCGGCAATAAAAATATAGTAACTATGTGTTACCCCGTCGCGTTGCCATCGGCTGGTTTTCAAACAGTGGCGCAGCGAACTGTTGTCGTCTTACAGTGAGGTTTGTGCCCGTTTCTCCCCCGTACATCGGACGAGACGGAGTGGGTGTCTGCAGGGGCGAGAGAACCAATAAATTCTACTTTGGTTGAATTTTGCACTACCTGTGGCGTAATAAAGCAGCATTAGAGTTGAGCCAATTTGGGAAGGTAAAAAGTCAGAATGAAACGTCCCCGCACAACCCACCCCCACTCTCCCCATTTCGTGCTCAATTTTCGAACATCATTTGTCGCGTGCTACACATCATCGTCGTCGGGGCATATTGTGGAGATGCACACACACACGGAGCAGCAACGCGGTTCCGGAAATTATTATGCAAATTTTGAACCCGCGTCTCGGCGAATTGGCGGAAGTTTGTAAAATATGTTTTCTTCTAGGTCCGACCACATCGTGCCGTACCACCGTGCTGTGCTGCTCCGAAGTTGAAGAGCGCTGGTGACATTATTGACCAATAAATTTATGGTGTCTTCCTTCCGGCGGTAACACGGAGTGTCACACACACGTTAGTTTTGGTCTTTCTCTCTCTCTCTCGCTCCTTCCTTCAAGATAAACGCACTCCTTCTAGTACAATCCTACTTTGCATCGTTTATTAGTAAATTGAGCAAACCGACGGGGCCGTGATTTCGTTCGCGATGCCTTAGTGCGATGTGTATGATTCTTCCTTTGGAGTGTGCCAACGCTTGATATTTGATTTGGGAGCTCCGAGCATCCCACCAACGAGGCTGTTGGATTTTGCGCTCATTTTATCATGCAGGATTTATCATCCGTATGCAAACGTATGCAGCGGAGAAGCTCTTAATGTGCGACATATTGGCTATAAAAATGCAAATAGTTCCAAAGAGCGAGATATTGGCGGATGGTATGTGTTGTGTTCGCCGCTGCTTTCCCTTTTTTTGTGAGTGCAGCAAGATAATGTAACGTTTATTTATGAAGTTTCTGTATGTTCTGCACAGCGCTTTGGCAATAAATTATTGTTTTCCTATTCCGAATTCCGGTCGTAAAATCATGGTACACTAAATTAGATTATTTTTCTGCACTTTTTTCCTTCTCATGAACTGATGGTACTGTTCATGTTCAATAGTTTGTGTTGACACAGACATTTATATGTGAAAGTTTAACTAGTTAAACATAAATCATGGGTCACATTTTTCTAGATTTTGTTTGTGTATAAGTGACACCGAAAAAGGGAGTGCAATTTTAGTCAAATTTGTCTTGAAACAAATTTTTATTGCTAATTTATATGTTTCATTAAACTTATCCAGTGTAAGTGCTTAGGGGTTCAATTTTTTTCATGATTTTGATGACTGTGAGATCAGTATACAAGAACAACTTTTCAAGAGTCTTGAAGAGAATGTTTTTTCTTGTCTCTTGAGTGTTATTTTTTTTTCTTTTACAGGTTTTATTGTATGAAAAAAAAATAAATGCCAAAAACCGACCAGACTGAACTATTCTTATATGAGTTCACTAATTCGAAGAAAAAATCCTGGTTGTTACCCAACAAGGGTTGTTGCAATATCATAATATGTACAATTACTAAATTCCTCATTTGTACTTATTTCAATAGACATTTATAAAAAAACATACATCACCCTGGTTATAGAAAAGTTCCCTTTTGCAAAATAAGATTTAAATTTTTTGGAGAAACTTCTCTCCTTACTACCCCATAAGGCAACACTCTTAGAAAAATATAAATACAAGCTAAGGCGAATATCGTTTGCAAAACCATCATATTTAGGCCCTCCTTAGAACTGATAAATCATTGCAGCGAGCGTGTGCGTTTCGAGGTATTTTCCTACTTCAATTCGTTTTGCACACTTACGTCCTTGCCTGGTTTGTGCATTCGACCCTTATGCTGCCTGTACAGCGTTGTGAGACACAACATTGATACTGCTTTACGACTTTTATGCAAATGACAATTGCAAAAATGCTGTCCAGGCGTCGGCAATGTTTTTCCGGTTCCTTTTCCTCCCCCTCCCCCCAAAAAGGGTCTCATTTTTACAACAACGGTTAGAATGGCAGTGCTGTAAACATCGGGCAACGGGGTTTCTTAATCGAATACCCCACAAAGGACATAAAAATTGGGTCTATAGGGAGGAAGTGAAGGGTGCTGTTTGGGTGATTCGAAATTCAAAGCAGTAAAAGATGTAACACAGATTTGCGTTTGACTGAAAGCGAAAACGAATGCAAACGCCAAAGAATCAAAAATCGGAACATATACATAACGCATAAAATTATGCTGATCTCGGCAAGTGGATCTGGATCCCTCTCCCTTTTTCTCACTCTCTCTCTCTCTCTCTCTCTCTCTCTCTCTCTCTCTCTGGGTTGTTACAGAGATAAGCGTATTTGCTGAATTGGCTTGGCAATCGCGCCAACGGACATCTTGAAGCGGCGAATGGGAAGTTGTGGACCGAAACGCAGTCAAACGGTCATTAATATATTGATTAAGCTTGGGTCGTGCAGTGGTGAAATTACTTCGAACACTGATTTACGATTTAATTGTGCTGATCGTTCGGAAACCGACTCCGCGACGATCATTCACCGACTTGGAGGGTTTTAATTGTCTTTAACGTTTACTATGCATTAATTTAAACGAAACCCATTCAGGAGAAGCGGAACAAAACTTAAATTGATGCAAATGAAATCATTCGCCGGCAGCCGGCAGCGACAGTAGGGCATCATACCCGTAGCAACATCAACCACACAAGACCCCGTCGTTTATGCTGTGGTCCGAAGCGACAAGCGACGTGCATAATTCTGGTTTGATAAATGCAAGATATACCAGCTTGACCTGCACTCCCGGAAATCATCTTTCTTGGGGCGTGTGCGGAGCGGCTCGATGCATAATTCCGACACATTCCGGGGACAGTCGTAACATACCCGCCCCAACAGAAGCACTTGTGAGCCGTAACCTCGCCGCGAGCCGTGTTTGTGACTCGGCTTTGGAAGGACGAGATCTTAATTGTCGAATAATTTATAGGAATGTTTCTTCGCACTATCGAACCGGCTCTCGCGCTTCCCACTCTTCTCCTTCACTCATCAATAAAGCACACTGATGTATGTTTAATTATTATATTGCTCATCACGAGCGTGATCGGCCGTGTGAGCGTCTTACGTCCGTTGTGTCGCCCGTTGTGTCGAGCCTGGATGGAATTTCGCATGGCAGTGCCCGAGACGGTGACATCGGTTTATTAGTTGATGAATTTATTATGACCAATTCGCAACGGTGACCAATGGTGGTGGCGTGTTGGCGATTCGGACGCGTTTGCATTCCTTCGCTCGTCGATCGTATTACGCCGACGCCTGCACGAGAGGTGTTTGTTTATTTGCAAGCCCAGGTCCGATTTTTGTTTTGCACTGCAGTATGACATAATTAATTTGAGCTTCAAGTGCTAAACGCTGCAAGAGACAGCAGGGTAGCAAACACGAACAAGTGACGAACCTTTGCTTTGGGCTGCATGGGCTATATTTTTAATTTGTGTTTAATTACTTTACCCACCACAAATGTTGATTACGCGCAAGCTAGCAAATAAAATGGCCATCGAGGGGATTTTCCTGCTCGCGGTAGTTGGGAAATTCCTTCAATTCAACAGGCATTATCAAAATGTCGCCAATTGGATACGCAGACTAAGTTACTGTGCTTTTTAGGCTATTTTTTGTGGGGAAAGGGAGGAGGTCAATGTGTTATGCAGCCCTCCCTGTTCTTGTTCCCTTCTTTTCTTCGGTCGCAAATTTGTTCGCACCGTTGTTGCGCGCTTTCGTTTCGTTTGTTGGTTCGTTCAGGAATTGTACGCACTTCGGCAGGCTGCCGATAGCGAATTGAACCCATTACTACAGTTTCAATTCCATGTTACCCATTTTGTTCAATCGGATGTGGTAGTGGCGGCGGTGGTGGAAATTCCGTGAAGGTGAGCCATTCGTTGGTTTTGCGCTGACGTAGCCTTAAGAGCACCGAATAAATAATTTGTTTGCGGATTTGGATGGGTGATCATGCTCTGTGGATGGGCTTTCCCTTCTATTTGCACTGCTAGTGACGTCGGTGGGTTCAGACAGTCTTAAAATGAAACAGTTAATTCTGGATACTCTTGAAAGTAAATGAAATCGGGTCCCAGAACTCCTTCGTTGAAGGAAACTACTTTAAGCTTTAAGTTACGCGTGGACATGAGAAAGATCTAGATTCGAGAGAATAAGTCACCCCATTTAAAAGAGATTTTTTATGCTATTCCCTAGCAAAAATCCCTTAAATTCATAAGAAAAACCTGCTCTAAAAATTTCTTTTTTTTTATTTATTTTTAAAGAGACTTTGGCCGTCAGGCTAACATACGCCTCTAACAAAGTTTCTTAAATGTGAAAATTTTAACGATTGAACTTGATGTGAATGACATCTTATGATACAGTTATTTTTTATGTTGTTTTTTTTTTGAGTTTGTAACTTGTAGTTCAAACATTTAAATTAAAAAAAAAAAACAAACACTTTGGCATACCATTTCTGAACATTTTGCATGCTTGTATGATCAAGAGGCTAAATTATATTTTAGAAAATGTAATTAAAATTTAAAAATAATTGATTTGAAATTTTTGTAAAATTGAAACAATTTTGGCTTGTAGTATCCCTTTGTAATAATCGAAAATTTAAATGTTTGGAAAAGACTACATTTGTATGAACTTCTGTACGCAAGGGTTTTCATGTCAATAGACTAAGAAAAGCGACTCTTAAGCTAAACACATCAGAAGACTGTACAATTATAGCATTTAATGCAACAATGTGAGTACAGGTGATTCAGTAAATATCACAATTGAAGCACATGTCAATATAAAGTACCTATAATTCAAAACTTGACAACGGAAAATGTCAACGATTTCTATTTTTTCTTGGTCAAATATTAAATGAAGCGTGCAACAAAAAAATGTATGCATGCAGTGGTAAATGCTACTTAATGTATCTTTAGATACTTTTTGGCAAGTTTCAGTTTCAGTATTTCATCCCAACAAATAGTTATAAAGACTGAACATTTGAAATAAATCTTGTAAACTTGTATAGAAAAAATAACATTACCTAATTATCAAAGTAAAAGTATTCCTAAAACTAAAAAATGTCGTTAGTATAGATACACATGGCACTCTAAAAGTCGTTCCTAGTTTACTGGCATCCTTTAAAATGCAAAGCGAACGGCAAACCAGAAATGCCGCAGACAAAAACACGAATCAATGATTACAAAGGGATTAAGACATAAAAGCAGTAAAAGGTAGAAGTCACATAAAACAAAACCACAGCCAATATCGAACCGGGCCAGCATCGTCACGTCCCCCATCGTCACGTCCCCCTAACACATCGCTCCTGATGCACGAACCGAGATAATGCACGGAATGTGCGCGATTCTGCCGCGAAGGCAGCAACAGCAGCAGCACGATCAATCGAGATCGATGCGAGCGGAGGGGAGGCTCGGGAAACCGGATCGTGGAAAATCGAGGGTCCTATACATACGCCGGTGCACACACTGTCAGCCATCAATAATACTCACACAGAGGATCACGTTCGCCCGCTCGGTTTGGCTGGCTGGCTGGCTGGCTGGCTTGCTGGCGTATTTTTAGAAGATTTAGATTTATGACTCCACGCCGCAGACAGCTGATGAGTGATCCGAATATTTTTAGCCCGTGTTACCCTCCGCTCTAGTGTGCGTGTGTGCGAGCCAGCTCCCTGGTCGTTGTCCGTGGGGGTAAGGGTGTCATCGTGGATCGTGTTTTTCACTTCATTTCCCGGTTTATCATGCCGACGGTTCGGCTCTTCCGTTGACCCCTTGGGGGTTGGGAGGCAGGTAGGAAGATCATTCCGCTTGGGTGTGCCTCCTCTGATTTCTCCCCTTTTCCTGCTGCGTTGAAGCTTTGCGAAATGGTTATTGCGATCGGGCAAATGGCCGTAAATTAAGAAGGCCGCAATCGCAACACAATTCGAATTCGATTCGAATCGGATAAGAGCGAAGAGATGGGAGGTGGTAGAAAACAAAACATTTTTTTGTTCTGCAAAATCCAAAGGTAAAGCGGAAGCAATCGGGGTCCGTGTGTGGAACCATAAAATCGATAAATTAAAAAAAAAAATGCGAAACGCGCGTTAGTTAGATTGTATTTTCCTTCCTTCAGTGCGTGCTCGTGGCAACGCCCCCCCCCCTTGCATTTCCATTTCCAAGATGTTCCATTTCCGTGGTTTTCGCACACTCGAAAAGAAATGTGATTTGTGTGATTTTTTTTTTTTTGTTGCTTGGTTGATGCTGTCCGACTGACCGTCCAAGCGTGCAAGAATGCGCAAAACCACCAACGGCAATGGCAACCCAAAAAAAATCACACAAATAAACCAAATTCAACTACTGAAGCCCCACAACCTGCGAGTTTCATGCGGCCACATTCAGGGGAGGAGCATTTTCGCAACGTTGGAGTGGAAATTTGGGAGAGATCACACGCCCGATCGTCGTTTCCTGCCTTCCAAAAAAAAAAAGAACCGCCGAGTCTCATTTGTGGTTGGTTAGTTTATCGCTTGTTCCGATTGATGATTCGCGAATTCGAGCGGCAAGCAGTGGGCGCAAAATTCGCAAACTGTGGCGGTGCGAATTAGCCCGCGGGATAGATTACACTGATTAATTAATAAAAATGGGGAATTTTTACCGTTCCTCTTCGGTTCCGTGGTTTCCTAGTTTAAGCGGGAGGAGGTAAGGTGGTCGGTGGGTGGTGGGCTCTCTATTTTTAGCTTCACCGCGCGCGAGCGTACCCGATCCGTGATGTGGTTTGTTTGGTTGGATTCGTTCCTATTTTTTATTTCCCTACTGTGTGTTGATTTTGCTTACCGGTGCCCGGTCTGTCCTTCCCTTTTCCATCCCGCTTTTCCTGTTGAAATAAGCTTTTACTGCGTTTTATTTTTTCCAACTGTGTATGTGAAGGAAGGCAGAGAAAAGAGAGCGAGAGAGAGAGAGAGAGAGTGAGAGAGGAGAAGGTTGGATATTGCCTTTTCGATTGGAATGCGGATGCAATGAGAGCGATTTTTACCACCACCTGTGTTGTTGTTTTTTTTTGTTTTAACCCCCCCCCCCCTCCCAACAGGCAATAACCTCCACCCCCTCGGTACCTAACTCCCTGCAGCAGTGGGGTTTGGGGTGATCGGTTTTATTGGTGGTTTTCTTTCCCCCCTTCCTTTGCCCTCCGTCTCCGTCCAAAGCTATCGTGCCCAAAATCGTGGCCATTGGTGTCAATGCGAAAGACGCCGTGACGCCAGCGGCCCAATCATCGCCACTTTTGTGTTACTTATTGTTTTCATCAATGGTGTACTAATTTTTTACTGCAGCACTGGTTTGTTGATGTTCATTTTCTGTCAATTAGCAGAGCGTTGCTGTGTGCTTGGCGAAACGTATCCGTGCTGGAAGTTGGAACTTTTTTACCGGCTCACTTTTTTTGCGACATTGTATATAGTTGTATTTTGCAATCATATTAATCATAAGAAATCGTAAGAGCAGGGTTTCGTTTTGTTAAATTTAAAAGATGATTTAGATTATCATGATCATGAAGCTGAAACTATTCTTCACTAGCAGAGGAGTGGAGACCGTTTGGAAGTACAAAACATTTCATTGTCGAAAGACTTATCACGCTTTGTTTTGTGCGCTGATTAAGCCGTGGGTTTTCTCGTATGTTGTTGCTATTTTTTCCGGTTACATTTACAGCATTACAATCATCATCATCGTTTACAGTGGTAACGAAGTACAAACAAATAATTAAGTTACATTTTACTTTAATGTTACTAAAATTATGCATAATGATATTGGTTCGTTACACGGTTTTCAATTTATTATTTTTATCCACGTGCAATTTGTAGTTCTTTTCCAACGAGATGATTATTTAGCGCAAAAAATATGCTTATCTTAATTGTTTTTAAATTACTATCAAAGACCAACACATAACATAACGCATAACATAGTGTTATCTGAATCTACCAGAGCGCTTCCTGGCGGTGGCTAGAGAAAGCTTTAAGAAAAAAAATAACATATTTTTTTCTTAATATGTATTGATGAGCAAAAAGGTTGAAAACGACAAAATACACGTGTGTTATCTGTTGATTATGTTTATATGAGAAATTTTAGGGAAAAATAAAGACATTTTAATTGTTTTAAATGGAATCAACTTCGAATGCTGTAAAGTTCCGCTAGCCACCGTCAGGGGATGATAGTTTAGATCTTAATTTTGCAACCAAAATATTCATAGTACACTCGCGCATCAAGTATTGTTTCATCATTTTTTAAACTATTACAAAAAAACGTACTGCCAAACATGTTTTCCCCAATGTCTCAAACTATTTAAAAATGAATTAATTGGGATACTGGTGTTATACATTTTTTTTGTATGATTATTTCGGTAAATTTATATTTGATAAACCACCGATCGAAAGTAGAATCAGTGAGACGATGAATTTAAAGAGATTTATTTCGTACATAGCCGAACTGCACCTTTCATTGTAATTTT
Source organism: Anopheles epiroticus (assembly GCA_000349105.1). Lineage (NCBI taxonomy): Eukaryota > Metazoa > Arthropoda > Insecta > Diptera > Culicidae > Anopheles > Anopheles epiroticus. The sequence continues at coordinate 258,861 of KB670903.1, forward strand.
TACTTTGCCTTTTCCCAACACTCTTTCTGTCGAACAGAAACAGAAACCAATTTTTTACGCTCATTTGCTGCAATTTGCTCAAACTATATTTAGCACTATCTCCACTCTCAACATACGATCTTCCTACGTTAATGAGTTCGTATGCGAGACGCGCATATCAAGCAATTACTATTTTTCCTGTTTTATTATTTTCATTAAACCATGCAATTAAATGCAACCAAAACGATATGATACGAGCTCGTACCGCTTCCTCCCAGTGTGTACGGCGTTGAGCTGGTGTGTAATGTCTTACTATTCGCTCCGTGGGTCCGTGGGTGCATTTCCGCCCGTATCTCACCCACCATCACACACCATCACGGTTGGATGGCGCACACCGGCAAAAAGGCACACCGACAGGCAACTGATCTTCAATCAACGCTACGGCTTGGTGAGCGGCTTTCCATTTCCCACCCCAGCCTAACCCTTACGTGCGAAGGGTGGTGGTGGTGGTGGGTGAGTCGTTAGGACGTTCGCCGCCCTCTCCAACTGCCCACCTAAGGAAGGGTCTGCCCGACAGTGCACCGACGCCGCCGAGTTGTTGTGTCGCGTGTTCGTGTCACTTTTCATATTTCATTCAATCATTTTCCATTGCCGTCCGTCCGGACACAGCGGCGGCGGCATGTTGCTGCAGTTGCTGTACGCTTTTACGCACTCACTTACCAAACCTCGAGTCGTGTCGTGTTTGAATGGTGTGCTGTGAGAGAATTTTTTTTTCAGTAAGCGATATGTTTGCGGTTGGTTGCCTGTTTGCACTGTAGTAGGGGATCGTTTTGATTGTTTGCTAAATGGTAGCCTGGAAAACGTCTAAAATACACGTCTTAGCGTTAATCCAAGTCAAGCATAATATTATTAATCTTGTTTGAAAAAACTGTCCGTAATATTAAAAATGTTTATGTTTGATTGGTCGTGGTTTTAATTGATTGGTAGTCACAAGTTTTTTTATCGACGATAAGGACACAAACACTTGTGAAAACTAAAACTGATTAATAAATACTTGACTAATAAATATTAAAAAAATACTTATACATTGTCATTCTTGTTCAATCCAGAAATGTGGAAAAACTAGTAATTTTAAGTAATTACGTAATTTAAATTTATCCTACAAGTATCGTTTTTGTGAAGAGATACGGCCTAGCCGGCATTATGGAAATAATTAAAAGGAAGCATTTTTTTGTTCACGATGTTGTGAAAATAAAATATAAATTGTCGATTCCATAACTGGCAACGTTATAATCCTTTTTGATTAAATGTAACCCTGAAATGTTGTAATATGAAGCTTCTTGGAATTAGAATGTGTTGTTGGAATTAGAATGTATTAAAATGTATTGTTGTTTACATAAAAACATGCTGCAATGATATAATCACGTGAAAGTTGCCATAATGTTTTAAATTAAAGCAAATAATTTGTTGTATTAAATAAAACTTTCTAATAAGTACTATTTTTCCTTACTGTCTGGAGAAGCGACTCTTGGCTTCGTTTGGTCACTGGTTTTGTGATTAGCTTTGTTGTTTTTGTTATTACTGTACTCGTTACTACTCCTCGCAAGCCCTCAATGGAGCCTTCTGATCGAGTGGGAAGGAGTGCCACCCACCAGTCCCAAACAGATTTTAGTCACAGGCCAACCGTCGTCATCGTCGTCAATCGTCTCATTCAACCCCAACTGGCCCCTCCAACACCTACCGCCCTTTTCATTAGTGTGTGCGTGCGTGCGTGGGGAACGGTGTGTTTGCTCTCTCCGTTTGCGGTTGTGTGCCTCTGTGTGTGGGTACGTGTGCGCACCATTTCCGTCAATGAAATTCCTCTGTCCGAAACCGTCTGCCACAAACGGCCGCTGCTGCTGCCACTGGCGGGAGAGATCGGCCGTTCGCGTGATCGTGTGTTTTCACAGGGTGTGTGGGGGTGGTAGTGGGTGTGGCGATGGCCATGTGGAGAAGGTTGCGATGGTGGTGATGGAGGGGGGGGGGGTTGGTGCACATGAATGAGAGACAGCCCCAGCGGCGCAAACACTGCACACGCGGGGTACGCCTTGGCCAAATGCGGCGCGAGCGACTCGCGCGACTGCCGGAACGATGGACCGGGATCGCGCGTTTTATGAATGAACTGAAATTTGCACCACCGCACGCCTTCCTTCGCAACGGCTCGCGTCCGTACTCTGCCCCCATTTTCCTTTCCCCTGCCGTCACCTTCCATTTCAACGAGCACTAAATGGGTTCCTTTCTTTTGCCCTCAAACAGTGCGGGAGCGAGAGCTTGTTACTACTTTCCTGCGGGTTTGCCTCGAGCAAATATCCGACTGCAGCACAGGCGGGGCAGCGTGAGGTGTACTCCGTCCCCCCGGGCCGGTCGGTGCTGTCGGTGGGGAAAAGATGTCGGATGCCAGGGTAGAAGCAAACTGCCCTAGATTGGCTGGCAGGCGACAGACGAAGGAAATGTACTTCAGCTAACGATGGAAATGTGCTTTAAAAATAGGAAAGTGGTAAAGTCTTGCTTCAAACGAATTTTATCTCATTTTGGAATGAATATATTTTTACAGAAGCATAGAAACTTTGCTTAAAGTTACTGTTCCTTTTTTATTGGTTTTATTTGAATGTTACAATTAATAAAATACCAAATGACTGCACAATCCATTCAAATTATTTCCACGCGCATAAATATTGTAAATATTTTCTGCTCAATTTCGTTTTGGAAAAAGATACATTGATAGTGTTTGATAGCTCTTCTAATACTACATGTAGGATATGAATAGTATAAAATTATATGTTTTCTCTGAAACAAATTCAAATTTTAATACATGAAGAAAACCGCCTAGCACTCAACCATAACCAGAATTATTTCATAGATGTCAAAAAGCATCTTGTGCTGTGGCCATTACCATGTCTAGACGAGTTTCAACTCCCCCCCAAAACAAAAACTGCGGGCCAACACACATCACATTAGCGTGAGTAACTTGACTTTCCTCCTGACGAGCTCACAAAAATACTTTCGCGAATCTTTTATTATACGGCATGCAAGGTTCATCAACACGTTCCGAATTTGTTACATTTTTGTGGGTGGCGTTTTTTTTAAAGCGGTTTTGGCACTGCATGTTCTAACTGCTGTTCGTTCTGTTTCATTCATTCCCGAACCTTTTTTTTATTTTTATTTTTTTGAAGAAACATCGAGCGGGAGCGATGAAACAGAAAAGGAAAAATGAAAACACTTTCCGCATCTGCACAACCCACACGAAAACGGTAACGGAAGAGAAGCATGTGTGATGTGTGTGGGTGGTAACAATTTTTAAAGATGAATTTCATGTTTGACATGTTTCTTACTGTCTGCTGCAGCTTATGAGCAAACTTTCCCGACTGACACGTTCACATGCAGGCTGCTGCGTGGCAAGACGATTTATTCGATGCGTTTATGTTTCCTCGTTTTTCCTCTTAAAGTTTGCCTTTTTTATCGTGAAAATTAAGAGATTGTTTTATGTTTTATTTTTCTTTTAATTTGCCTCTTACAAGTAGAAAATAATTTATTCATTTTTATTTTTTTTTAACTACAACTCAAATGTGTAACCCTTTTTGCAATATTAAATATCTGCGCCAGGCACACAATGCCAATCTTCGCAAAGTACATTAAGCGTACAAAATCGGTAGCTTTGTATTGGTCCCCCGTGGTTTGATGGTGGCGGCTCATGGGTGGGGAACAAAAATCCTCCCGACACACGGCTCGCTACAGGGCGGCGAGAAAAAAGTATCACAATATGCAAAGTGAATGGTTTTTATCGTTCAACTCTCACTTTACTGTAAAAGGCAATTTTGCACAGTTTTGTCTCCAAGTCCCCCTACGCGACAAGTCTGTGTGTGAGACAGGCCGTCGAAACGGGGCTCCATTCCCAGAGGCTAACGAGAATAACGTGTTACTTTCATCGTCCTTGTTATCGTCGGTCCTGTGTGTGTCAGCCAACTGTCGCTCCACCGCCCCATGTGGCTCCTTCACTATGTTGGACGCCCTTACTAGCCCTCGCGCACTGTCGTTGATCATCTTAGTAATCCTTTTTTCGGAGTTGAAAGCGAACGTTTCGTGTGAAAGTACAAGGAAGCAGCAAGAACGCCGAACGATAGAAGGGAGAGAGACCGGTAGTCCTATCGACAGCTTTCCTTGCCCACATCAAGCGGAGGGGGCAGCGTTTTCGGGCTGTCTGTCGTGTGTTTCTCGTGTCTTAAATGATGCTGTATGCTGCCTGTGTCCTTCGTGTCCCTGGCCGTGTAGTTACCATTTTCCGGCAACAACACCCGATGCACCGAGACAGCAAAGAGCATGTGTTTGAGCTTATCGTTTACAAGTAAATGTAAACGAGGTGGAACGGGATGGGGTAGTAACGCTGGCTGTGTCCACCCAGTGTCCTTTCGGTCGTTTCGGTTTCGTAAGCGGCTGCTGCGGTGTGTGGTGTGGCTGCCTTGCTGATGGATGAAGCTGTTTCGGCGGAAGCAAAGATGAACTACTTTGCTACTGCTGGTTTGTGGGGTGTTTTGCTGGCTTCTGGGCGGGATCGTGTTTGTTGCTGTGAGGGTGGGTTTGCTTCCTTTCTCGACGAAGCGTTTTGTTTGGTTTAATGTCCGGAGGAAAAATGTATTATATTACTTTGATATGTTTGCACTGTCGCGTAGACAGGTTTTTTGAAGTTTTGTTGTCGCTAATGGTTGATTTGCTCTGCTGCGAGATGTAGCCTGATTGTGATTTATTTTTGGAAAACACCAAATTTTAGCTTTTTTACTGTAAGCTTAATTCTGTTTTATGTTTTTTATTATTTGGAAAAAACATTATCATTAAAGGTGAATCTCTGGTAGTTTAGTGCCAATGGCGTAGACCTGTTAAAAATCTGACTTAATTAAATAGACTTAAAAAAATACCTTCTCGTTTCAAAAATATGTGATCGAAATGACAAAAGAATCTCTCTTAAGCAGTTTTCTCTTTTCTTTCAACTGCATTGAGACCTCTTTTCTACTTTTTCTAGTTTGATTGCTTTTTAATAATGTCTGCTCTAACTATCAAAGTCATCAAATAAATTCATTTCATTATCTTATTTCTTACTACTCTTTTTTGTTACATTATGTCAATTAAAGCTGCATTTTATAAAGCACCTAGCAAAGCTAAATACTTACTTTTTAAATTAAAAAATTAAATAAGTTTTCATAAATTAAAACACTAACAAAATAAATTGCTCTATGCATAAACTTGTCATTTTAAAAAAGCAAAACAAGTAAATCAATGCTTAAAGGTTATATTATGCGAACAGGAGGAGGCGAACATGATAATTTTACCAAAAAGAAAAAGGCACACAAAAAAAGGTACACACAGTATTGTTTTTTGACAAAAGGAACCCATGAAAAATGCAAAAAAAATATCCAATGAACTGCATTAGCAGTTCTCTTAATGTATCATAACATCAACTCACTTCCTTTTTTTGTCGTACAATGTTTTGCCAGAGTCTAAGTGAATCATTACTGTTGGCGCCATCCGAGTACGAGTGTGTCTGTGCCCATTGTCCGCACAGTGTATAAACCGTTCCCTGACCTTTACGATCGTCAGTACCGTCATGCACTTCGACGCAATGCAATCAGTCAGCTCGAGTAGTCGGAATTTCCGCTTTTTGCACGTCACCCTCCCCCTCCCCCCTCAACAAGATCAAACATTACTTTTCACATTCTTATGCTATTTTGTTAGCCCAGCTGAATGATGATGGTGTGAAAAATGTCATCGACGAAGCAATGCTCCGACCGGACCTCTTTGCAACAATGTATCCGGAGCATTAGAACTGTCATGTTAGGATACCGAAGAAAGGGCATCAAATGGTAGTAACGCTGCCATACCCGCCCCCTTGGAATTGCTTTCTGGCAAGAATGTTCGTACGAATAGTAATAAGTTATGACAGTCAAAGGGGTGAAAAAAGCCGGCCGTGGTTACTTGATGGAATGCACTTTTCCGTCTGACCTTAGTCGCGTCGCGTTGATACACGCTCCATCCATCTTCCGGATCGTTTTGTTGGTTTAGTATGTTTTTACTGGAGAAGATTTCCTTCGGAAAGCGCTTCTTTTGTGCGTGTTGAGCCAGAGCGGTCCGGAAGAAGGAAGCAAAATGACATTACTTCATCTAATTACTTTACTACTTTGTGGTAAAGCTAGCTACTGCAACGTTGACATTTTCTTGGGAGGGTTGTGGAATAAGAAGTTTACTGCAGGCATTATTTTTATTTCTTCTTTCATTACTCTCTCCTTCTTGAAGGACAAATTCCTCATTAAGGACCCTTCGGCAATGCGTGAAGGTACTCGCTAATGCAAATCGGGAGTGATTTGAATAAAATTTTCCTGAATCTAAACTGAAGTTTTGCTGCTGCCGTGGTGGTGGTACGTGTTTGCATCTCCAGCACTCCGATCAGGTCTCGGTGGCGCCCCGTGTATAGATTCTCCTCGGGCGTGAACGTGTGGCGTCGCTGGTGCGCTATCCGCAGACTGGTAGCTCGTTTGCACCCCATAACCTTAACAGACTTGGCAAAACCACCCGTCCCGACTGCTTCCCGCTGCATAGTTTGGCTGGGACATGCAAATATAGAACACAGCGACTTGCAGCGGCGACACTAGACGACCGCCTGATCCGATCGCATTCCAGTGCATCTTGCTCCAGTTGCATAGCAATCAGCAGACAGCACCGTCGATGACAACGGGGCGTGCAGTGCTTCACTACCTCTTTCTCCACACACACTCTCCTAGCATCCTTTCGTGCCAGCCGCTGCTCAAACGTGACCGAAGATCTAATTGGATTTCTTTGTCTCTCTTTCTCCCGCTTTCTTTCACAGGTATGTACACCCTTTCGGTGCAATGGAACACGGGGGGAAAGGAATCCCTTTTCGCCCAGAGTGAACGGTGTATGGACGCGGTGCAGGGCGGATGGAATTTACATATCGAGTGCAAGTAATTGACTATTGACGAGGACGGGGAAGACAAATCCGCGGTCGTGCGGCTTGTTGCCGGTTTGGTTTATGCGTGGGTACAACACAATTGCCCACACCCTTTATGTGCAACATATGTTGCTTTTTTGTCGATTTGAATGTAATTGTTTCCTGCTAAGTAGGTTATTTTATTTTTTATTTTATTTTTTTATTTATTTAAAAAAAATATCGTTTGTATAAAATTCTACACGAACGAGAAGACTTTTTTCAACATTTTTATTCAATAGAATGTTTATTTTCGAATGCTTACATTACGGTTTAGAGCATTATAATCTTATCAGGTCGTTTCTGTAGAGTAAAAAAAATCAAACAGTTGCTTTTTACCTGTAATACACGGGTTTAGTACATAATTAAAAGCGTGTAATATTGTTGCAGAACTCTAAATATTATAAATAGGGTATGACATTGTGCCATGAAAATCGTGGATGATTAAATGCATTTTATTAAAAGAGTTCCAAGAATTTCGATATCATGTTTAGCATCATGATGCAATGTATGGCACTTGGAAAATGTTCTGTAAACCTCAATTTCTATTTTTTATGGTTTTTTGTTGCTTCTACGAGGAAGGCTGATGAATATTTTTTTCACTACTGACCACACTTCCTCTTTTCCTTGGTAGAACCATATCTTAGGCCTCCTGGCTTGGGAGGCTTATTATACTACGAAGTTGAACATTCAGTCCTTGCTGCGGAATAACGATCACCACACTATTGTGGCAAAAGGAGGGTTCAATAACATCTCCTTTTTGTTTTAAATTACAATTTATAGTATTTGTTATTTATTGCTTCTATATGACGATATAAATTTTAACTTCAAATTCGATCGTACATCCTCGATCTCATTGGTCTAATTAGGTTCATGATTATAGACCATATGTGATAAAAAATATCTAAATTACATCTGATGAAATTTCTAAGACGCAACAACTACAATTTACTGTTCAACATGGAAATCATTCTTCATTTCTAATCAAAACATATCGAGAGCCATTAGTATCTCTATGCAGCAGTGTAACTTCGTTTATTATTGAAGTACTGCAAAAGCCGTATTTCCACCATAATTTCCCATGCCTTCTGTGTGCATCATCCCCCGGTGATTAAAATGCATCGCCGAACAATCTTTACCCCTTTCGCAACTGGATTCTAGGAAATACGGTTTTCGCACGACGGCTGGCGGGTGTTTGTGGAATTCGCAAAACCCATCGGACTCTGTGCCAATGAACGGTACACAAATATTTCCCTACAATTTCCCAGAACCACCAACCCCTAAGCTCTGTGGGCATCCAGCACACACTGCCCGCCTCCCCCCCGGGAAGACCTGTGCCCTTGGCTGGAATTAAACCTGTTGCTATGTTTTCGCCTGTAAAACGGCTGGGGGAATTTATCGTTCAACGGAAACGCAGCGCCACGGTTTAGTTTGGCGAATGCATAAAGTTGCCGTTTGTTGCACTTGCACGGAAAACCGACGGTGACATCATGGACGACCCTAAACCAGCCACTACCGCTCCTCTCTGCTGCTTCCCTGCGCCGCCGATGACGAATGATTGTTGTTTGTATCCGAACGCCAACCATAAATAGGAGAACTGACGTGTCGTTGGCATCCTTCGCTGCGTAAATAGCAGAAGAAGCGACGAAAAAACCCCAACCGTTGGGTGTGAGTCAGTTGTTTTGATTTTCTTGCCCCGAGCGAGAGAGACAGAGAGAGAGAGAGCACGCAGAGGGAGGTGGGCGGAAGGGAACGCTTGCCAACTGCATTCCAGTCGGTTTGGTGACCATTTTCAAACCGGTTCCAAACCCCCGGCGCTGGGTGTGCGCGCGTTTGTTGCGCTCCTTTTTTATTCTCTCGCGCGATCAAACAGATCGCAAGATCGCACGCCACCAACGAGTGCGCCAACGGGGTTTGGCAGCATCTCCCTCTCCCTATCTCTCTCTCTCTCTCTCTCCACCGACAGTGTGGGATAAATTTGTCCGCGACTTTTTTGTTGTTGTGGTTGTTGTGCTCGTTGTGGTCTGCTCCCTGTGGTACCACAAATTTCAATTTTTGCTCAATTCCAATTCGATGAGTAATAGAAGCGGCGCGCGCGAGGGATGTGTAATGTTTTCTGTTTACCCGCGATAGTTCGTGCAAAGAGCAAGCATACATCCATTCCCAAACACTCTGCTAATCCGACTGAGGTGGTAATGGTGGTTAAAAGGGCGCTAGTGCATTCCATGATATTTCCGGTGCATCGACGGTGCGGTTTACCTAGTTTATGGTTTATTTTTTCGCTTGAAATCCGCCACCTCCCGTCTTGCCCGAGAGCACCAAAAAGCAAACACGTAAATAGATTCTGACAGACTGGCTCCCGTTTGCTCTTGCACTGGGTGCATCTTCGCCGGGACAGAGAAAAAGAGAGGGAGGGACATAGGGTCTAGTTCACTATGTGTATATCCGTGTGTTGCTCGGCCGGATGTGTTTGTGCTTGTGGGTTGTTTGTAGCTTTTGTCAAAGTGCAGCGGCATGGGATGCACATTCGGGAAGTACTAGTTACTACTTTTACGCCTTTTATACTCTTCCTTTTTGTGTTTTGCCTTTCATGGGGGCAACTCTGTTTGTTGATTAGGTTTTGGTGTAAAAAATCTAATTAATCACTAGTACTAGTACTAGTAGTATGCAATTGATTTTATGATTTATATTTTGCTTATTTCTTGTATTGTATTTTTTGGTCAGGTTATTTCACTAATGATAATATTTTATGATAATAGGCCTAACCAGAACACCATTGTGCTCTGGCACTTTCTGTGACTGAGTGTACACATCCATATCAAAATTGTTAATCCTGCATATGGGGTGTTGTGATTTAATGTACCCATAGCAGGATGGTCAATCCTGCGTTTGGGGGTGGCAGCAACCCGAATGGGATTCGAACCGACGACGGCCCTTCTGACATATCTTAATATATCTAATATATCTTGCATGGATACTGTTTTTTAAGAAATATATTTTTATTACTCAAAAAACTTTTGCTCATGTGGATCTCAATGAAATTAATTTTTAGTTGAAATATTTTACTATTTAAAAACAAAATCTTTCCCATACCTCACAAATTTCAAAATCTGTGGTACTTTGTTTATTCAGCTCTTCAGAACTTACGCTGTATAGAAATATGTAGAGCCAACTAAGGTATCACTATGTTACCAAAAATATCCATATGATGAGGGTTTGTGACTATATAGTAGAGTAGAGTCATATCTTGGTTAAGAATTTAAAATGAAAACGGTTTATTTGCTCAATTAATTTTCACTTTTGATTTTTCATTGTTTACAATATTATCATGAAGATCTCATTTAATTTCATCGAATCGAATGTGTCTATTTTTCCTTTCCATAAAAAAAACTTAGAATATTATCGTTTTCTTACAAAGTAGTCATTCGTTTTGTTCTGTTCAATTATCCCTTTCGGCTTGAAATGACCACGCAATTATCTCGCACACTTATCACTCGCTGCCCCCTCCAAACCTGTGGCGCTTGGTAAGACAAATCAAGCCGCACATTTCATCTATGATATCATCGAACCGCGAAGGTCCATCAAGGCCTACACTTTGCCGCATTTCAGGAATTATTACTTCGTGGAATGGTATTACCCGTGCCTCTCTCGCGCGGTGCCTTATGTAGTTACCTTCGCTGTGGTGCAAATAATTGGAATTGTTTGGAATATCCACAGTGCTTCCACTAGTCCGCTCCCTGCATTTGAGCCAACCACTTCACTCTCCTACTACCGCCACACACCGTATCTTGTTATGTTTGTGCGCGACGTATTCAACGATAACCTGTCCGTTTCCTGCGGTGGCAGATTCATTAAAAATCGTCCAAAGGAATTGTCGCCGGCTTTTGCTCCGTTAATGGTCTGTAAACAAACTTCCCCGTCCCTCTGCGTCACTATCCGTCCTCCAGGTCAAACCGGGTAATTTCTTCCCCATCAGCTGCGGCCTCTTTCGCCCTACGAGCCTTTATCTGCTCAACCATCGGAATGTTGTCACCCCGTGGAGCTCGCGCATGTACACCACCGCGGCCGTTATCCGTTCGGCCACTTCGGCGGCTTACAGGTGGTGACGAGCTCGGCCAACTTTAGCTGCTAACGTTCCTTCGACTTCAGTTCGGGATAGACTTGTTTTGTTGCATCGCGCTCCAGTCGACTTGCGCTGCGCCGTTACCCCTTCCCCTTGTTTCAAAAAATGTCCGGGTATCTTGTTTGTCTCTGAGGGACGAAACGGGCGGCCACCCCGTAGGGACTGGGCAGTTGGGCAACGGGATATATAGCAGCAAGTGCCGCACAGTTCTTTACTTTACGCTGATTTAAACAGATTGGTCGGCGCGTGTGCAGTATTATTGCTCGCCGCACGCTTTTGTTGATGCGTAAGCGGAAAGGTGTGCGTGTGTGTGTGTGTGTGCGTTTGTCCCTCACCCAGGAGGAGGGAATGTGCAATATGATGCTTTAATAAATTCTTCCGTGCTGCATTTTGATGTGCCGTGCGCTGCGCCATGTTGTTTGTGTCTTCATCGTTCTGGAACGATCGTTGGGCGGTCGGATTGATTTGATGTTCAAACGCCCTTTCCTCAACCCCCCTCAATTACATGATATATCATGTTTTTTTGTTAACGGTCGTTTTTTGTCACCTTTTTATGCGTGTTGTGCAAATTTACTTATGTTTATCACGATTTCTTGTTTTTTTTTTGCGTAGTTTCATGACCGCTTGGTGGTTTAATTCTAACAGCCGTCTGTTTTTCTTTGTTTGTTGCTTTGCATTAAAAATGTAACGTAAATGAATTGATTTGCTGATTTGTCAGCTTTCTTGCAAATCAGCATGTTGTAATTTTTGCTGCCAGATTGTCAATTTGCATGTGGTTTTTATTTATAAACCCCTTTTTTAATCCGCTTCTTTCCAATTTTGATTAAAATCTTTTTTGTCTAATGAGATATAAAAATTGACTTGAGTTTACTGAAAATCTTAGAGAAACATCAGAATTTCATATGATTTTTAAACGTAGTTGTGAAATTCGTTGGTATTTAACTTCTTTTAAGAAAGGTAAAGCCTCTATAAATCTACCAATAACAAAAACATTTAACTTCTTTTTTATGTTTTTTCCCTGCTTGTCCAGTGGTTTAGTTCATTAGGCTTTTAACACAATTTAAAACATAAAACATGGTTGATGGACATAGTAAAAAAAACGTATATCGCAAAGAACGATTTTTTCACTGATATAAGTAACAAAAAATTGATTCAAAATTTTAGTTAATAACCGTAGATGGATTGTTTTTAATTTTTCCGTTGATTCGTATCCAAGAAATCAAAAAGTTTCATTATGTTCCTAACTAAATAGGATGGAAATAGAACTCTATCATTGCTTGCAGTTAGTATTTTTTTATATTTGTCTTTTGAATTTATGTTTTGTTGCTTAAGGAGTTTGCATTGGTTCAAAATGTCGTAGCATTGAATTAACTTAAGTTTCAAATGAAAACGTTTACAAGCAATACGGCCTGGTCGTTACTAAGGAAATAAACATAAAACCGTTGAAACTTAGCAACAATAAACCGTTGAAAACGCTTAGATTAATTTCAATTATATTAGGCTAAATGATTGTTTTAGTGTGAAGCATGGAGATTAAATTTATCGTTTGGGGAAATTAAATTTGGATGAACGAATTTCTTAAAAATAAATCATTGAAACATTGCAAAAGCCATGCTATTTTTTTTTCATCAACTAAATTTCTTAGAAAAATAAGCCTATAACTGTAGGAAACACGACCTTTACGATTATGGTTGGATTTATTTGCTAAAAGCTCTCACCTACATTCGCTATTCAATTATTCAGTTATTTTTTTATATTTGTTTATTAACTGTAAAAATCCCGCAACAGCGATTAGCAATTATGTGTGCGCTCCCTGTCCCGATCGCTAAAATCAACACTGCTGCTGCACCAGTCAACATTTCGGTATGGCTTATCTTGCTTCACACATGATGCTTATCAGGGCGGATGGTTACGGGTTGGAAAACAAACCTCCCCGTCCGACCGAAGGGAAAGGTCTGCTTGTGAACCACTTCGCGCCCTTTGCACACGGTGGACACCCCATGCCTCCCTCATTGCACGCACACCCCTACATTTGCCATATCGTGTCCAACGGAATGCGTGAAATCCGGCAGGTTTTTTCTGTCTTTGCCAGCTCGCTCCATCCTATACCCCGCGGTTGTGTTTCTACCAAACGACAATATAATCACTCTATTACCCTTTGCGTCACAGGTAGTCGGCATGCACTCGATACAGTAAGATAGAGAGAGAGAGAGAGAGATAGAGAAAGAAATGTGCAAACAGGCAGTCCTGTATGTAGCTACTGGATATGGAGGAACCGTACTGGCACGGCATGACTTTCCCTCTCTTCACTCCCTTCGCCGACCATTTGTTGTTTTTCAACAGCTCTGTGGCACACTCATTTCGAAGGGAAGCGGACGCTCGACCGCAACACCACACACAAACACACTACCGCACGAGCACACATACACTAATCGCTGAACCGGATCCGTGTGGCG
>KB670914.1:21454-40242 GCA_000349105.1 Anopheles epiroticus
ACTGGTCTTTTCCGTGAAGGATCACTTTGATCCCTCCACTTCGTTATTCAGTTAGAACTTAGAAACAAATATCTTAAGATAATTTCGCAATTCTCAAACCTCTGTTGGGGTAAGAGGTGGGACTCATCATCATCTACTGAAGGGTAAAATGTGATCCTTCCACTGTATAAAAGCAAATAAAAGTAGATAGGAGCTACCCTTTTCTCATTTCTAGTACCGTGCACAAGATATTCAGCCAGCGAGAAAGATTATTTAACTTTAATTTAACCTAAAACGCAATGAACAAACCGCGAAGATTCTAAACATAGTAAGTAATGTAAATATCTCTGATATTTAATATGCTTTATATTAGTTTATTCTACCCTTTTAAAAATGTGAATAAACTTTATATAGGTTTAGCCCATCGTAACGTATTGCTATCAAATTTTAATTTTTATAAATTCATGATGATTCAAATCTGATGACTCTGATCTGAAATGAATCTGATGATTCTAATAATTAACAAAAATTTCATATGCCAGCTCAAATTCAATTTTGTAATGCAAAGCTTACGTCCAAATTTTTTAAATTAATTTCGATTTATTCATGTTGATAAAGCTGATGGCCTTAATTTCACAAAAAAAGCTGCCACTGATTTAATACAATTTCAAAATATTATTTTTGCTTGGGTTTACATGTTAGGACGTTTTTCGAAACAACTCCGTAATACAGAGACGTGTTTGTGCTGACAAGGAGCAACAATTTCTCACAATGAATTATTACGAACCAGTTGTCCAAAAAAGGCTTCTTATTTAGCTAAATTGTCCATGATTACATGATGATATGGGAAGCATTCTATCCTGCGTTGCCCTGCCCTAAACAAACTTTACCCACAAAAAGTTGCCACTGGCGAAAAGAAGCTCCACACGTACCGTACTCACCGTGGCGCTTGACAGTCCAACATGGGACGACCAATCATGGACTGTCCGCTTTACTCAGTTTTTTGTTAAAAAAGTGCTTACTAATCACAACGAAAAGCATGTTCTTGGCGAAGCCTACATGAAGCATATTCTTCACCTGAAGAGCTACCAGGTAGGATCGTGTACCCTAGCTAGGTAGGACGGTAATGAGCGTACCTGTATTAATTTAACAATTCATTGTCAAGTTTAGCACACTCATCACGCATGTTTTTTGCGTTTGTATAATTTTGCTTACGCAAAACAGTCATCTTCACACGCCCTTTTCGGTATTAATCGTTTGAAAGAGCTTTCTTCAAGCGAGCAATACGGGCTTGATTTACTTTACCGTCACATTTTTTTAATAGTAGAAAGAGAAACACGAAATATCGCGTTTATGAAAAAGCCAAACAAATGAAAAAGCAGCTTTCTAAAGGCAGATAATGTTCTTCGTGATTGAAGGTATGGAATTTAGATAGAAAACAATAACAAAAAACTCCAACAACATCATTTCGGTCGGATTTAAATTCTAAGAAATATCGCACGCTATCTTTTCCTCTCAACGGTGAGGCGAAATAGTTCATCCCTTAGACAAAGCCATGCCCATCGCAAACACTGGGCGGTCAGAACGAAAATTTGCGGTCGACGATCAAAACTAATGACCGGTGCACTTCACGATGGAGACGCCGATGGTGGCCGGTACATTGCCGCGGTCAAAAGAAAATGTATTCACTCTGCTGCCATTTTTTATGTATTCGTGTACAATTTTCTGCACAGCGTCATGAATTGCAAAGTGGTGGTTTGAAGAAACAACTTTTCCTCCAGTTTATATTCCCTGTGTTACAGACGTGTTACGGAGGTTCGGACCGGGTAGACGGGGAGGACAGGGCGCACCATTTTTTATCCGTTCTTGTTCTGTCGATGGTTCGGCTCGAGAGGAAAAGGAAGACATAAACGTAAATATCGCATCACAGTGGGAAACAGGAACCGGTTTCGGTCGTGTGGCTGCAGTACGGGGGCACAGTTAGTTCGGAAAGGCAAGTGCAAAAGAAAACCACATTTTTCCCCTTTATGCCGTGCCGCTTTTGTGGAAACGGAACGAAACTGGCCACCGAAAGAAGACTGGCGACCGAAAGCCTTTTGGGCAAACGCTACGGGCACATCCCGCACGACGCGGTCGCACTCGATTAGTGCGGAAGTTCCGGTTTGGTGAAGGTTAAACGAGATGCGAATAATGTGCGGGGCGCATTTCATTTTATGAGATGCAGTTTCGTTTTCGGGGTGTAGCCCATTTCCCACTGTGTGTTTTCCTACCGGCCTCTGGTCCGCTATCGTCCATGTTGGTTGGTTTTGAAGTTAAGCTGAATATGTATTTATTCGCTGCATCGGTATAATGAGGCACGGAGGTACGCTTTCGTTTCGTACAAAGAAGCGAGCCGTTTTCCTACGGTAGCTCAAACAGGCATTTTGCTAGTTGCCTTTGGTGAAACTGGTACAATCTTCGTTTCGCGTCAGAGTTCATTCCATTTGAAGCCACTAAAAATGCGGGCAACTTTTGCCCCTAAAAGAAAAAGAAATAGACGATGAAATTAAATGATATCACTTGAAGTTCTTTATCGTTTGATATCATCGCTCGTTTGAGATAGTGCTTCATAGTGGAAGAAAAACGACACGTACTGAAGAGGAAGTAACGGAAGGCGAGAGGAATATGTATGCCTTCGTTTGGTGAAGCTGGAACGACCATACAGTATCGTCTACTTGCTCGCAAACAAACGGCAGAAATTTCAATTATTTTGGCCGGAAATAGGAAATAATGAAGCAATCTATCTGTCACCAGTCGCCAGGCAATCGACCGGATAGAATATTGTCCGCGAATAAAGCAAAGAAAAAACAAATCGCCATACCATTCTCGTTTTCTTGCGGGAAAGCAATAGTCCTAGGGAAAGTGCTTTCTTCCTGCCAAGACAAGACGGGCTGTATGGCAAACAGCGGGGAAGGGAAGTTTATTTTTATCACTGTACGTGGCCGCTAATAATAAAGTGATGTGGTGCTTCCGGTGGTTTATTTCGGTTTCGCTCGGTTTATCGCCTCACACCGTGACACAGCATTAGCTCATGTGGGTATGACTGTCTGTTGTAGTGTGTTATCTATGCTGTCGTTTAAGAAATTGGAATTGTCGCTGTTCGAACTCTGCTGGACAGCAAACACCAAAAGCTTTGTCTTCCCTCGCCCAGTAATCGTTCACTAGCAAACGATAAACGGTCGAGAGAGGAAGACAGCGAAGGATAATGCGTTTTCGGTAACGGATGTAGTTATTATCAGGGGGCCGATTGCTTTCGCAGCGAACGAGGAAGGAAGCATTTGCGAGGAGGTGTTGTAAGACGGTGATATGTTGTACCGCGAACCACGTAGAACATAATCAAAACAATAATTTATGTTTTCACACTTTTCGCACTGTGTTGGACAGGATAGACGATTTGTGATCGCAATGGGGAAGCCTTTTGGTAGTTTACGTTTTCGATGAGATAAATCTTTTTGTTACAGAAAGTAATTGAATTAGATGGAGCTGGCGTGACTTTAAACTCTCTTGGTCACAGAAATATAAGCATTACCCCCAACATACTATTTCCAGGGCAGTTTTAAGTGAATTTTAAACAGCCCTTGAGTGTTGAAAGTTGTTTATTATAATGAACGGAGCAACGATATTAATACTTCTCTCTTTGTCAAAATACTCCTTATTTTCTAATAAACAATTGGTTCTGATCAGGCACAATTTCAATTTGTTTGAAGTTTTTTTAGTTTGACCAGCGTGAGATGACTTTCAAAAGCCTGAAATTAATTTCTTTTTTATAGCAATCACCAAAGGACGACATGTGAAGGCTCTTACCGAGATATGTAAAAAAGCACAGTCTCACGGGCCAAATGTGGTGAATAGGAGATTTTTTCTGTAACTTTGTATAAAATTAAAATATTTTTTAATAAAATGTGACTTAAGTTACCTTAATTTGCGGCAACGCGTTTCCATTGTATCCTTTTCATTTATTTGGTAAAGCATCATAACCTTGATTTCAATGGAAAAATGATATTATTATAATTACCTCTAACGTGACCTTTTGTAAAGCGCCTGTTTTCATACTTGACAGCACTATGGTGCAAACTCCATCCGAACCGTTCCCTCGTAGTAAGGAAGTTGTGTACTATCTAGCTACTGTCAAGAAGAATAACTAATAAATATATTTTCCCAAAATGGCAATTAAAATCAAAACAATTGGTATTTGACTTCTTCTCAATGACTTCTTCAAGAGTCGTTCTGCCGTCCAAGAAGAAGAAGAATCAAATAAAACAAATAAGATGTATGGAGCTGGTAAAAAGTATCTCAAAGTTGAACAAACAAAGACTAGAATAAAATTCTTGAATGTAAAGGTTGTTTTTTTGTATGTCCAATACTTCAAATATATGTAGAAATTTTTTTTAAATACATACATTTTTTAAATTTGGCTAAAAGACAAAGACTTTTGTCCATTATGCCACACAGTGTAGAATATCCGTGAAACATGAAGAATAAATTCTAAATAAAGTAGTTTATTCAATTACAGAATAATTTTCGAGTGTTTACCAGAAAGACAAAGTCTCTTTAACTTCTTTCATGAAGCTCAACTAGTTTTCTGACGCAAGTATAGTTTATAACATGGGGTTATGTTGAGTTTTCTTAAACTAGAGTATAATAGATTTTGGTTGATGTAATTTAAGCTTTTTAGAGATGGCTTTGATATTAAACAGATCACCAGTGATAACTGTGAGATAATATGCGAAACGATTGATTTCTATTACAAAGCTGAGCAATGCGATACGCAAACGTGTACTCTAAACAGATAAATGGGCCCGTAAAAGCCCAAATTGGGTGTTTTAAATTAATAGCAACCAGGTAATAAATGCTTTGCCAAACCTTCCGGCCAATGGTTTCATTTCAACCGTTAATTCTCTCTTTGGTGGTTTGTATCGTTTCCATTACGTTCGCATGTTTGGAACATTCGCAACATTCGGGTAGGTAGGCAGTTTCGCTGGCATTTTGATAGAAACTGGCCCTTTCCCGTAGGCCTCTTGAGGTTGCAGCACACTAGTAGAGTTGTATCTCTGCTCGCTAGCCCATCCGATGCTATGGGTTCGCATTTTCCCGGAAAAAGCTTCTCCCGCTCCACCGATCGGTAGTAACATCATTTGCAGAGCGGTGATAAATTACCCTCTACTTTCTAGGCTATTTAGGGTGAGTTATGGGCTCGCAGTTGAAATCGTTTGTAAATTAGGCGTTGAAAGGCTGGTGCACGTTGGGCATCCCAGGGTTCGCTTTTAATGTTCGCACATTTTGTGCCCACTGTTTGAGTCGGGAAAACTGTGTGTTGGTGTGTGGAACCCTTCAGTATGGGATAAATGGTACACGAGTAACTTATAGGACTGCTGATACCGTGAGAATGAAAAGGACAGGGCTGCTTAGTTAGTGGAATAAATGAATAAATAAATTTGTTTATTCGGACTCGCCCAAAGTCCAAAGTCACGCAGTCATTGTTCGAAAGCTCTAGGCTTTTCAGGCAAGCACAAAATGTTAGCCAACAATGCTTGATATTTACAATTGTAGGAGATCCGTACGTTTTCACGTAAATTGAATTGTTTGCTAAATTCCAAGTAGAAGTTGGTACTAAATCAACTAAAATGTTTTAAAAAAAACTAAACACACCCAAACACAACAAGTTCATTAATGTTCTACACCCTTTATATATAATTAAGGTTTCAAATATCTAGACATAATTAATGCGCAGTGTAGTAATCTATTGAAATCAATTAGTTGGCACTGTGGCTGGGTCGTTCTTATCACATAAAAAGGTACGAATAAGTATCAACATAGAACCATTACAAAGGCAAACCATTACACAAGGCTCTATAAATACGAACTACGTAGAAAACAAACCTGTTTCAGTTATCAATCATCAGATTTTTATAGATTGTTATGATAATCCAAAGCCTTTTGGGAAAAAGTAAAATAATTAAATAAATTATAAGTCATTGAATTTTTTGAATTGAAATATTGAAATAATTAAATAAATTATAAGTCATTAAATTTCACGAAAGGTGCATTTGTTTCACAAATGTCGACAAGTAATGTTTTATTGCTTTCTAACGCCACATCAATGCAATAGCTCTAATGATTAGAAGATTGTTGAAAATATTAACCATTTGTTTATTTTTATAAAACTTTGTTTTCAAAAGAAATTGAAGACATGTAGCAGGCGAAAAAAAAAGATGAACGCTATTTGAAAACTTTTTGATGTGTACCAATATTGTTATTTACTTCCCAAATGGGGATTTTAAAATATTTACTTCTTCTTAATATTTACTAAAATATTGTTTACTTTCTGCGGGTTATAATGGGCCACGCCTTTGAATTTCATAACAACTGTCAAATCGACTGCCAAACGTAAACTAACATTTCAAATCCGTGCTTAAATGCATTAATATTCTGTAAGCATTAATTTGTTTTGTTATTTTACGGAAAATGTTCTGAATTGCTATGAAATGCATAGTAAATTGGAAAGCAAATGTTGTCTTACTTGATGGAAACCTAAATTATATGAAAGACTGTTATTAGCTGATTTAGGATGGCGGCCCATTATGCCCCGTAAAGTTGAGACACACACTGATAATGGTGTTTTCCTTCTAAAATGTGTTAAACAAAACCCTTAACTATCAACTATATTACTGGTGGAATATCTATGAAACGTGAAGAAAACATTCGAAATAAAGTATTGATTTCCTGAACTGAATAATTTTTGTGTGTTTTTCATACTTTTTTCGTCGAGTTTTTTAGATGTCTCATTATGCCACGATTACCCCGATTTGAAATTATTTTTTCAATTTCAAGCTAACATAAGTAACGCATAGGTTGAGAGAAACCGATTTGTTACATTTGTATGCATATTTAAAGCATTAAATCTCCAGTTATTGCATATATCGAAATTCTCGTGGAAGATCGTTGAAACTTCATTCCATAGTGTGTAAAAGTGAATTTGCTCAAGAATTTGTATCAAAATTATGTGGTGACAATCATCATAAGCTTGGATCAAGGAAACCTCTATCTCAATAAATCTTATAGATAAAAAAAAAATGACAATACTTGCAACAACATCATTTCATAAATAATTTGATTGAATACGTTAAACTCTTAGGATTTAAATATATTGTATTGCGGAATCGAATATATTCTCTTTTTTGTCTATTTTTTTTTGTCTATTTTTTTAATTATTTAAAGTATTTAGTAAGGATGTTTCATCGAGCAAACTAACCGTTTCAGTAAATTTAACGTAAAATATCCTTCAACAACGTCGGCTTCAATTGCCTTATCAATTGCCTGTTTGGGGTGGAATAGTTAGCCCTTCTTTCGATTGAATGAAAGTACCCTAGAGAAGTCCTTGATTAGCAATCAGTCACTCGGAATGATGGGAGAATACTATTAATGAAGCGAGAGAGAGAGAGAGAGAGAGAGAGAGAGAGAGAGAGAGAGAGAGGGAACGTTGTTCTTTCAGCTGTTGGGTGGTTTATTTAGCATACATTTCATTTACAATTTAAATAAACCCTTCAGGCAAAAACGAAACTTGTTCACGATGCTTCAAAAAACGAAACGAGTGCTGCCAATGAAAATCACACGGCTCAACACGCCGAGCAAAAGCACAGCGAACTGGCAACAACATTATGTCAAAAAGGGAGAAACACTTTCACTGCGGTAAACAGGGAAGTTTGCTAGCATAATTGGCATAATATTCACCGATACATTTCGGGTCTGATGATAATGATGCTGAGGTAAAAGCTATCAAGCGATGGTTCCTTTCCCCATTTCGCCCGCGCCATTGTCGATTCTGATTGAAGCGGGTTTCCAAATGTAAAACGACACACTCTGGGTCTGGTGCCGATAATTTTCCTTCCATTTGCGGCGAGGGACTCGTGACAGAATGGCCTAGGGAAGTGCGATATGCCTTGTACACCATGGAAACCGAAGCGTGGCGTTGACTGTGCACGAGTGATATCTTTATTGTTGGCTCTGGTTTTGTTATGGGCCAACGGAACTATCATCTCGTTTTCACAAACATCCTTCCCTGTTTTGGAAGACTGGATGGAAGAACCGGAGGATGGGCATGTACGAGGGTTCTTCAATTCGGCAGCATCGGACAGGGAAACGGTATAGGTTGCTAGGTTGTGATTTCATCACACGCAAGTGTTAATGTCACGTCCCATTCGAGCATGCGGAAGAGTGTACATTCATACAGACGCACAACGAGACAATTGGCGCGGAACACGTACATACGCGAATTGTAATGGCTGTAGCCGGGAACCGTGTTATTTACATGCGCTTTCAATAAGCCATCAAATGTGACCGCCTGCGGGAGCAGGTTTGAAAGAAGGGCGTTTCCCGTTAGAATGGTGCCGAAATTAGCGACGAATGCACTTAACCTTGTGTGTTGTTTGCAATGAGTTTCGCTACGCTAACATCCCCGTTTTCCTCGAAAATGCTTTTCATTTCAAATGCGTATTCGATGCGTATTCAAATGCGTTCGATCGAGTAGTATTGATCCATGGTTAAGGCAAGTATTCGTGGAAAGCTACGGTTTGTGCTTTATAATGTCAGTCTGGTTTTGTAATTGAAAACGTTGGTTGCCCTAGCGTTACGCCGAGCGGAGTTGTTAAGTAATTTATTATATGGTCAAAGTTCACTTGATATAATTCAAGCATTTTACATATCAAATGATGCCAGATGTCAAATTGCTACCCGAAACCTACCTTAAGATACAAAAAAAAAACATTACTTTTAGATGTAAATTAATATTTCTGGATTCATTTCGGGACTTTTTACGCACACATCTATTGCATTTCTCCTATGTTTGTGTTCTATACATAGGTGCCATATTAGAATAAACATAGAGAGAGAGAATGTTTTAGGCCGGTATGCATGAAGCGCATTTGCAAGCGTATTCGACAGTAGTGCCATCTGGTTACAATGTTTGCAATTTGGGCAATCGCAATTCATCTGTCAAAAAATGCGCATCGAGTTACAATTGAAACTAAAACGGTTATCTTAGGTTTGTTTATTCATTGTTTCGCTAAGAGAAAATAATCAAAGACAATTGATTCAAACGATAAAATTTTAACAAAAAGCATCATATTTCGTGTATAAGTGAAGAAAATGAGAAGAAAGTGAAGTGAAGAACAGAAGAATCTTCTGTTGTGTCTATTCAATTTGTTGTGCTGTGTATGCAAAACGGCTGTGAGCTGTCAAACCAATTGCGCTCCTCAAATCAGAGATTATTCGGTATACGAGCGGGAATTCTTTTTGAGTGATGAATTACGCTTTTGTCTAGCTACCGATGGTTTGCTACAGATGGCACTAGCGTAGAACAAGAATGCGCCTGTGAATGCGCCCCGTGTAGTCCGGTCTTTAGAGTAATACAAAATACTTACATGTGTCGTTTAGTGCCATTTCCTTAGGACTCGAGATACTTCTTATTACGAGTTTTCCAGCTCTTGTTCCATCGCAGTGGTATTTAACACTGCCGTTGACTGCCAAGCCTCTTAAGGCAAAATTCTTCGTGAGGACACGGGAATCACAAAAGAGCGAGCGCCTTGTATGTGAATGTCACTGAGGTCACTCAGCTGAGCGATATGTTTCTATGGAAATCTTATGATTTCCAAAAACCTAAATCAATTCAAAATATATTTATCGTGTTATTCTTGTCTTAATTTGTCTTGTGTTAATCTCAGACACATATATCGCATTGCTCTTATTTTACTCGATTTTACTTTCCACACCAGTTAAGCTTTTAATTCCTGAATAGAATTTCGTGGAAATTACTCGTTGCATCGTTTAGCTTCTCAACAACCGTTTTATGAAGAAAATTTTACACCTAAATTATTTTTGGAATAAACCCTCTTTTTAACAATTAATTTTTTGTTTCTTATCTCGTATTTTTTATATAGTTTTTTTTTTCGTTAGAATGGCCAGACCGCATTGGTGTTTGTTTTATATTGAAACCAAACAATATTGCAATAATAAAACATCCCAGATTGACAATCCTGCTATGGGTACACTTCAATCACAATCTCCCATACTTAGGATTAACTATTTTGATATGGATGGATACACTTAGTCACAGAAAGAGCCAAAGCACATTGGTGCTTTGGTTAGGCCTTGACCCTACTGGGTTGTTCCGCCACCCACGAAGACGACGAAAACAATCCAGATAGAACCAGTCATCAGTGACTTCATGAGGGAACAATCGCTATAAGCACATTTATAGTATTAATGTTTCTCGTCTTCTTCTTCTTCTATTCTGCGAGAAAGGATGTATCCTCCTATGGATAATTAGATGTGTGTCCAAATTCACGTGTGTATCTCGTATATGAAGGAGCGAGTAGTTATGCTATCACCAAAAAAGCGGGTAACCCGGCCTGGTAAGAAGTGTCGCTCTCACCCACTTTTGGGTGACACGGCGTTCAACGGATTATTCCGAAGTAATCAATTTTAATACTTCTAGCAAGAACTTAATGCTACGAGCATTTGTTTGTTTTGAATACTGCTTGGTTGATAAAAATAAAAATAATAATTTGTAGGATGAACCGTAGCGATTAACAATTTTATTCCTAATATATTATAATTAAGATAGAAAATAGATGATTTGAAGTATATTTTGTGTGTAATACATAACATTGATACGGTATATCTTTTATTCAAAATACGCATTTCACCTTGAATGCTGATTTAATTTTAATTTTATTTAGCTTTGATTAAAATATTCTTAAACTTTAATGCATAACGATAAAAAAGTACGCAAACAATAACGTGGTACAAACATGATGGAATCTTATATCATGAAATGTTAGGACCGTTTTGATTAAAATGTTAAGGTTTGTTTTTATTCCGTAGAAACGGACAGGCCGTATTGCTAATATGTCTTTCAAATATTGGGAAGAACAAAGTATCTGAATTTCATTGAAAACCATAAAGCCAATGTCTGTCTTCTTTCTCAGTATTGGGTAATTATCAAAAAGTTTTCAAGATCTCGGTCTAAATGAGACCATAGCTTAGGGGTAGTCTATTTCTGGTGTGAATAAAGTTCATCATTTAGCTACCAAGGAGGATGATAGACAAAAAGAGGGTCCAACTTAAGGTGATCGTTTTTGTATGAATAAAACTTGGTTTGTTTAGCTATGAAAAATCTTTACATTTACCAATTCAATTGCATTAATTCTTTCTCTCAGTTGAACAGCTAAACTGTATTCTGTACTTAAATAATAAAAATCATTATTAACTACACGATGAACCATTTGGCATCTGTTAAACCAATTAGAATTAGTTGAAGTTGTCAATATTATACATTTTTCAACGGTTTAGATGCGTAATAAATACTATAAACAGATGCTAAGGGTAATTTAAAGTAATTGATAAGCTTCTTGTTTGATGCAATAGTTTTACGCTACCCAAAGTATCTGTTTATTTTATGTCAGTCAAATACATTTAACGATTCTAGTAGTAATAGTAGTTGAACAATAATTTTTGGCGTTATGAACTTGTTGTTCAATGTAAAACTTTATCTTGCTACCAAAAGACTTGAACTCAATTAAACTACACCTTTTATTGAGATTTTATTGCACTTTTTTGAATCGTTGTTCATCGCAATAAATTTAGTTGTATCCAGTTGTGTTAATTACTATTTCATTATTTAATTATAGCGATAAAAGATCCTTTACATCCCAGAAATCTATTAGCCTACAAGGCTCATTTGTAGCTCTTTACAGTGTACGTTATCGATAGCTTACATCCATCAAGTTCACTCAACCGCTGATAATAGACAGATTGTGTAGAAGCGTTCAATCGTCTCGAACATCGTCACGAACAGCCTCCTCCTCCCTCAGCACTACAACGTCTCGGATGTCGAATCCGAATGACCACTTTACCAGTCTAATCGCTCCGGCGTCCGTGTGAGGCCGAGTGGAGTTCGGATTTAGCTTCTCGACGTGCCGGAAACCGGTCCTTAACGAGGCGTAAAGTATTCGCACGCTACACGCTGCCATGCGCTGGTGAACCGTTTTAGGTCAGCCCAGTTTTACTGCAGCCCTTGCGCCCGGATCAATCCAACCGGTCAGATGGCAATCGTTTCACCACGAGGTGTCGGTGCGAGTGAACCTATTTACCCAACTGTCGGCTCACGCACTTCCGGAGGTGCAAAACACTCGTCAAATTAATCGAATCATTCGCACCCGATGAGCAGCGGCAAACGATACAGCCCCTGCCCGGGCGATCGAGCATTAATGTCCATGCAAGCAGCGAATCGTCCAGAGATTACAGCGCTTCCCCGTCCCGATGAAGGAAACTCGAGATCACATTCTGAAGCAGCTTCCATAGCAAAACCAGCACGGCTATGACTCCAACCACCCCTATTGGTGCCCTTATTTGAATCGTAAATACTTGACCGCTATTAGAAGCCTCGGTGTTTTGTTTCTACCAGCTCCCAATGTACCCTAACTTCTGGACACTGTCAATAGACAAAAGCAAAGACACACAAACAAACCGGAAAGTATACCGGCACCGAAGCGGGAGGTTCTGGTGGAGAGTCCGAGAACAGAACTGGCTACAGTTCCTAAAGCAAAAGAGTTTGATAGAGTGCAGGGAGAGAGCGACTGTCGAACGATGGACAAGATGTCATTAGGAAGTGTGATCTTATTTAATTATTTCGTTTCACGACCGGCCAGTTCACAGAAGTCATCAGCAAACGGAGGCTCTGAAAAGGGAACGAACTGCTCAGTCCTGGTGTTCTTAGCTCAAGTGTGAACAAGATAAGGATAAGGATTTCTACCGCACCGCTGGAACTTGACTTGGGCCTCAGCATTTGTCGAATGGTAAGTTGGTCATAAAAGCAGAGGAAGAACCGACTAGCGACTGATATCGTACAGCTAGTGGTAAGCGACGGAACTGACAAACTGTACCGGAACTCTACCAGAGCCAGAGTGGGTGGTAGGGACGATGGCGGTGTGTTAAGTAAACAGAACCTCATTCAAACCCTCATTCACACCGCTGTACAAAGTGTCTGGGAGTATTTTCTTTTACCTCCTCGTATCACTGTGAGCCTTCTCATTTTGTGCCTTCGTCTTGAGGACACTTCTCCTTACGGGATGAAGCGCATGCATGGGAGTTTGGGACTGTACAACTTTTCCATTTGATTATTGAAGCAGCTTGAAACGAGCGTCGTAGTAGGTCTGAAAATGGAACGAATTGACCGAACCAGTTGTCTCCGCAGCAAGGACATAGTTGTTGCCACTCTGTTGAATGTCTGTTACGAGATACAGAAGCTTCGAGTGCATCGTACATTCGTGCTACCGGCACACATTCCACCCGACCCTGCGATTCGGTAAAAGTTGATTGGCAAATGTTTGTACAAAAAGGTGATTCATAAGCTCATTTGTTTGGATGTACTATTGACAGAGCCCTTTTGACGGGAGAAGGTCCACGAACAAACGGGAAGGAGAAAGGACGGCTCACTTGAGTGTGATAATATGATTTACAAATAGGGCTTCGCATTTACCATCGTACCGAGTAAATGCAAAGCTGCAGTTATTGAAAGCAAAGATATCGTCCAGTTTATCGGAGTAGCTTTCCCAGCCCAAATGACGCATTCTGCTTGGTTTGGTTGTTTGAGCGCTTTAGTTTTGTGGTTTACCTTTGCAAGCGAACACCTCGTCATGTGTCTATCATCCAACGTACCCACCGAGTGAACGGCCAACCGAGAGGATTTCCGACGCGCTGGCTAAATGTCCAATAAATTTGGCGGTGCAATTTTCCGCTGTCGTGAATGCACGATCGTGCCATAGCATAAATTTTAATCTTCCACCGAAATGACCTCATTGCTGGGATGTGTGTTGATGTGTGATGATGGGGGAAAAGTGGGCTGTCAGTCGTGCTGGATGCGGCCATGGGTTAACTTGAATCACCCTCAAACTTTGCGTGCCGTTGACTTTATTAGTTGATGCATCCAGGTTGCGAAAGAGAAAGGCTCGAAAGCACTAAAATCAGGTTTATTAGTGGAAAAACTAGTACAACGCGAAGGGAAGCGTTTCCTTCGTTCATTCCAGCCAAACAATGTGATGAGTATCTATCGGTCTATTTGAATCAACAGTGGACACACTGTCGCACCGCACCAGCCGAACGGTGACGGGAAGTTATTTATGCTCTGACCGTTTATCAACATATCAATCGGGACGAGGATTTTTCTCTGCGCCCGTGATGCATCGTGGTCTTTGTTGATGGGAAGGATCCCTTTTCGGTTTTGATGCGTAATGGTAAAATTTATGGAAATTTAGCTACCAAAGCAATTGTGCTTGTATGAGTATGGTGAATGTAAGCTGAACGAGATGCGTTCACAATGCATTTCCTTTCCTTTGTTCTTCCAAACGTTGTCGCATGAGAGTGGATGTAGATGAATGAAATATCAGAGAAGAGTTATTGGTACCAGCAGAATAATAGTTTGGATAGTTGAACCACAAATACAATAAAGCTGAAATAGCTTGTTTTAGTTTCTTCAAATTTCAATAATGGATTGTTTATTCTACGATAATTTTTGCCAGTATCATGTTTTTTTTAAGATTTTATTTTTATTAGTTTAATAACTATTTTGGGCCGACTCAGTAGCCTAAAAGCTAAGCATTGAGCAGTGCCTTGGTAAGGCTTGACACTGTGCCACTCAAGACGAAATTTCAGTGTAATGAAATTAGTGCAATTTATAACTAACACTGATTCTCTTGCGATTATATGCATAGACTTAAAGATGAAAAACAATCAATAATATATAATATTGTTTTATGAGTATTAAGTTTGAGATTTTGAAATGTAAATGCCCTTATAAAAAATATGCTCTTTATGCTCCTTATTACGTTCTTTTAGATAAGCACAATTTTACGTGTTTTTTATCGACTAACTTAGTGTTTATGTTACTAGTTTAAACAAAATATTTGACATAATATCAATACATAATTAATTCCCCTCCTAGAAGGAAAGACTCAACGTTAGCTTTAGTTTTATGGTACATTTGCTTTTCATTTTACTTAAATGCAATCAATTTAATCAAATTAAGGGTTTTAGATTTATAACAGAAAAAAACGCATTAACAAATGTTAGAAAGTTGTGTTTATATTGTGTTTATAAAAATTAACGACCGAAATAATTATAATAAATCGTCAAATATCAACAATCGATTCGATCATATAGAATATCCTCTAGTGGTTATCCCCAGAGGGCGCTGTAGAGGCAGTATAGTGTGGTCAACGACTAATACATACCGAGTCACAAATTACCGGTTCACCAAAAGCACCCGAAGGTGGCTAATATAATGTCCTTTAATTGCCTTTTCTATAAAGCCCGAAATAAAATTTAAAGAAATATAACTAGGGACCACTTAAAATACGTTCATATTTATTTAAAAAAAATTAATATCATCACAAGAAAAGAGAGTCAGTTGTACTGCAACAAACACATATTCTACACAGCCTGAGACAAACATAAAAGTCAGTTTCCTAGCTCTGAGTATAAAAAATACTTAAAATTATTCGGACTTCATTTAAAACTGCTTTTTAAAGTCTGCAAACTTCTCTTTTAGCATAAAAATCATTGGTTGTCTAAGGTTCTTCATATGCTTTGTTTTTAATATTCAAGTGTACCTTTAGCAGGACAGTGAAGATGAGTATAGTGAGAATATTGTTAGAAAATTACGTTATTTCCAGTTAACCTGTCAAGTTCAGCTAAGTTCAGATTCAGAACCCTTAGTTAAAATATGGTAATTAAAATTTTATTGTTCAATATTAGTGTATGATTTTTTGTACCCTATGCCTCATACTTATTGAGTAAATCAGTACAATGGCTATCGTCTATAGTTCTATAGTCTATAGTAACTGTTTGTGTAATTTGAAGTTATCAGAATGTATACTGATTCAGTAAGTAGGACTTAAAAACTCTGAATCTCTGAGTCAGTTTGACATTATCTGTGTCAATTACCCTGTGACATTATCTTTAATAAGCGTTGTAAATTTGGTGATTTCTCATAGCAAAAAACAAAAACAAAAAACAAAACATGTCGTACAAACAATCGCTCTTAAACTTCCGCAAAAATTGTTCAGCTTAATGCAACATCTTGTTTCACCATCATAAACCACCGGGGCAGCTCGCTACGCGCTGCACAGATTCATTCGACTCAATTGACGAAAGTGTCTCCCCACCTTCACTCCCTTCACTACAATCATTATTTCCCTTCCAGGCACCCTCCCTCTCTTAAACCAGTCACAATGGGCAGTTAATCAACGGGCATCCGGGGTTATGCCGCTGGAGCACTACACGGAACAATGGATTATGCCGCAGCCGTGCTTTATGTGGCGATTATCAAGATCCGCTGGTTTATGATTCGCTTTCCCATGCCAACCGGAAGCGGAAGGCTGTACAATTGTATCTTTCCTTGCAATCGCCCTGAACGGCCGGCCCAGTGCGATTGCTTCTTTTGTGATGGAAAAGCGTCCGGGGAAAATCACGCCCCCCCGCGCAATTGCGGAGTGTGAGCCTCAAATTGGTGAGAGAGAGAGAAAGCAAGGGCGACGTGGGTAAGGTTAATGTTCAGGACGCCGGGTCATTACTTCAGCGAATGTCACCTAGCTTCCTTTTTGCTGCGGTACCAAAAGGCTAGGGGCCGAACGGCGGGCACAGCTGTGCGGGCGGAAGTGGAAACATGTTGTGAACGTTTATCAGTCTTCCGGGATGACGCTTTTTTTCTCCTTTGGCACCCTTCTTGGGCTTATGGCTAAATTTACGGCCATTGTTCATGTTTGAAATAATCGAGTGGTGCTATTGATAATTTTAATTGCTCATTAGTCTTATCCGCTGTTTCCTTTTGTGCTTACCGCACAGTAGCTTACCTGACTCGGTAGTGACTCGCCGTTTCCCAGATGCTTTTCCTGCTATTTCCGTTTGCGCTGATTGCTACAGAGGCGATTTTACAGAGCATTAACACTGCCGGACAACAGACAGACCGAGGGGTGGATTTGCGTCGGGCAGAAAGTCATGTCTTAGGCAGAAAGGCGTACCGAACGGCGGCACCAAAGGGAAAGGAAATAAAAATCCCAATGCAAGTGTGCAGGCGAGATGTGGCTGAGTGCAATGCAAAGCAATAAAACCCACGTGCTTTTAATGGGTTGCTATCGTTACCGTCGTCACTGCTGCCCTGGATGCGGTTTTCATTGCCAGGAGCGGACCATTCTCTGGCCATCCGCTCTGCTTTCCCGAGCACTCCCGCTCAACACGTTCCTGGCGTTGTTTTCAATTAAAAGTGTCCATTTATTTTGCAATGAACCATTGAGCGCACCCGTCACAACTATGTGTTTTTATCTGCAGTAAAAAAGTATGAAAGAGATTTAAAGGAGCGAGGTTTGTTGTGTTGGCACAATAGTGGCTCTTCAGATGTAATGGAAGGGCGGATTGATGCTCGCTTGGATGAGGGTATATTTTGCATGGTCGTTTTTTAAGTGTTGTGTTTTGTTTTAATTTTTACCGTCAAAAGAACAAAAAAATCAGAATATCAAGAAAGCAATCAAATTTTTAAATGGTGGAAAAGAATTGATTATTTCAATCACCGATTCATCGCAGCTAAAAAGTCAAAAATGTGCCATCTTATTTTATTATGTTATCCTCCCTTTGCATACATCTGAAAGGTTTTGTCGACTTCAAATAAAAAAAGATGATTGTGATGAATAGGTAAAACAAACCACTTGGATATTAACATAATGAACAATTTAAGTGGGTTCATGCTTTCAAATTCATGTTTATCTAGCAGTAAAAGTTTGATGAATGAAATCAATTTGCATAGTGATGAGTAACTTTTTAATCCTTAAAATTTGTAAAATATAATGAATCTCTTCAATTCAATGATTCTATCATTATCCAAAAATCTGATTGAAATGGATTTGAAAAATAGTTTCACGTTTTGCTTTTCAACCTTCCAACAAAATTATAATCATCATGTAAAACTTTTTGTTTTATTTTTCTAGAGATTCTAGGAATCAATTTCGATGCAGAATCCGTTGATTTCAATGCATGGAATGCCAAAATCTACTGCTAGAATATTTTGTTTCGTATATCACGTTCAAGCTGTCGTACATCAATAACTAGATTGGCATATTATAAGCTTTTTAAACTTTTGAGCGAATTTCGGGAAAATATTCCACGGTCGTGCATTTAAGTTCCTAAGCCTTTTGTATCGCTTGCGTATTCAACTATCATCCTGTCTTCCTCAGGTCGACTATCATTATAGTTGTTGTTTGCTCTAGATACAGGAAAATAAAAACATTCAATCAAAATTTCTCATACTCAAAAAAGTGTGTAACTTTGTAGAATGATGCAGTTTCATTATTTTTATTCAAAACAATAAATTTAGATCCCATTTAGTCAGATAAAATATTCTAAAATCAGTAAAATTATTCTACACTTAGAAGATGGTGAACTTTTTACGGATTTTTACTAATAAAAAAAAAATAAATACATATAAAGCTTGCTCATAAAAGTAAATTTAAAAAAAAAATGTTGGAAAGATTTATTAATTTTTTTGTTTTACTTTTTTTCTTATTTCATTAATCACTCCTGTTAACTCCTCGCTTTTTATTTGCGTTCAAGACAGTGTTTTTCAAATGTAATCTTTGTTTACCATTTTAAATGTATTATTTATCTTAAGTTAGTTAGTTAGTTTGCTAGTTTGGCGATGCAAGTATTCTGACGGTCGCCAAAGC